>CM024555.2:59789088-60013200 GCA_014182405.2 Eucalyptus sideroxylon | reverse complement strand
CCTCCTCCCCTATTTTTTTAAATAAATAAAATTATATTATTTTTTTAAAATTTTGATTTAATTAATTTTTATATTATATTAAAATTCAAATTATGCCAAAACAACGTCGTTTTGGCCAATTTAAGGGCTCTATTCTAGCCAACACATGAAACGACGTCGTTTTGGTGCTGACTTGGTAAAAAATTTAATATAAAATTAATTAAATTATATTTAAAACTAAATTTATTTATAAAATTTAAAAATAAAAATTTGAAAATTAAAAAATTTACAATTTTTTTTAAATTTTAGAAAAAGGAGGCGGCTGAGGGATGAAATTTTTGTAAATTTTTTAAATTTTTTGTAAATTTTTTAACATTTTTTTTTAAAATTTTTTAAAAATTTTTGTAAATATTTTAAATTTTTTGTAAATCTTTTAAATTTTTTGTAAATTTTTTGTAATTCTTTTAAAAAATTTAAATTTTTATAGTTTTAAAATTTAAAAATTTATTTTTTAAATCGTTTAAAATAAATTTATTTTAAATTTTAATTTAAATAATTTTTATATTATATTAAAATTTAAATTATGCCAAAATGAAGTCATTTTAGCCGATTTAAGAGTTTTATTGTGGCCAACACCTGAAACGACGTCGTTTTGGATGAATTCGATCTGACTCAGCTCTCCGGTGAGACCCATCGGCGAGAAATATTAATATTTTAATGCCACGTATGATTTCCGACCAACTTCACCGGAGATAGCACTCAGGTATCCCACTTTTCTTAAAATGTGGCAATTAAGTATACCTTTGGTAAGTTATGACACTTAAGTGCCCATTTGTGCCAAGTTATGGCACTTAAAGTGTTCTTTTGTCGATTTGAGTGATAACAAGATTATGTATGATAATTCTTACCATTTACCAAAAAAAAAAAAAGATTATGTATGATAAATGGAGAATAAATTATGATCATCACCTAGGCCTAAAGGAGGCACCACCAAATAAGGATGAAGATTGAGATTGACAAAGTTCATTACCCATGCTTAAAGAACAAGCCACCAACCAAGGATAAAGAATTTTAGAATAGGAGAAGCTTACCACTAAGGCCTAAAGGAAAACCAACACTAGCCAAAAATAAAAAGCTTATTGGTTCATTATCAAGGAAGAATATGCTTTTCAGGGATAAAGAACCAAGATAATCACTCACACGGAGGACAATCTCATAGAGAAATGATTAGGTTATAATTTTTAATCAATTATAAAAATAACAGTCTATTCAGAACTACAAAAAACCAAATAATAAATGGGTCCACTCATTCAAGAATCAACAAGCTATTTTTCTCATAATAGCCCAAAAACTGTTATGCTAGCAAAGCATAATCTTATACATCCATCCTATTCAAGTCTTGTCTTTACATATGAGATTACATCTCTAGGCATCCTTCTTTTTTGACGCTATTGGGGACACACACAATTTTTTTATAGTTCTAATGCCCAAAAGGCAGGCTAGCCCTTAATAAGGCGTGGACTCTTCTAAGCCCTTATCTCACACAATGTTGGTATTCATTTTAAGTTTGGTTTAGCCCATGGCATTTTATGTGAAACGAGAATCCCCATTAGCCAATGTATATTAATCAAAACCAATATGCATAATTGAAAGAGATTTGGAAGTCAAAATAGAAAAATATGGAGCTCCTATATATTTGGATGTATATTAATGAAGAATACATTAGCTTATTTATAAGCTTTATGAAATTACTTTCTAAGGAAATCTAATTAGATATGCTTAATCAAATAAAGAATGAAAAAAATTGTGGAATTTCTTATATTTCGAATAGAACATGGTGAAATTTCTGTATATTATAATGTATATTAATAAATAAATAAAAATACATTAGCCTACTTATAAGTTTTATGAGATTACTATTTAAAAAAATCAAATCAGACCTACATAATGAAAAGAGATATGGAAATTCAAATTAGAAAATGGTATATATTTTGAATTATGCTAATAAAGAAATATAATCAAAAGAAATATGGAAAGATCAAAATAAAAAATTATGAAATTTCAGTATATCTAGATATATACAGAAATATGAGAAGCTTACCACCAAGGCCTAAAAGAAATGAATTTCTTTATATTTCGATATAATCAATCGTGGAATTTATGTATTTTGATGTATATTAATAAAGAATATAGCTATCTTTTTATAGGCTTTATGAGATTGCTATTTAAGGAAATCAAATTAGGTATGCATAATCAAAAGAAATATGGAAAGACTAGAACAAAGAATTTTAAATTTCTGTATATTTCAATATATATTAATAAACATTGCATTAGGCTATTTATAGGTTTTATGAGATTACTATCTAAGCAAATGAAATCAGATACACATAGTCAAAATAGATATATAATCAAAAGAAATATGAAAAGACCAGAACAAAAATTATGAAATTTCTATACATTTCGATATATATTGATAAACATTACACCTATCTATAGGCTTTATGAGTTTACTATTTAAACAAAATAAATCAGATATGCATACTGAAAATAGATATAAAAGTTGGAAATGTCATAAATACTCTAGAAAATCATACATATTGCTAACAGCAGTAGTCATGCATGTGTCTATATGAGACCCTTGTGAGCTGTCCCTCTCAACTCCACAGCAAACACCAACACACCAACTTGTTCGACATCTCTTTGTTTCTCAAACGTTAGAATGGCACAAAACCATCCACTGGCCTCACCTTCAACCAATTCACTACACCACAAGCTCCTTTCTCTCCCCATCGCTGACAAGCTCCACTTCGACCCCGAATCCATCAGCGCAGCCTCCGTCGACTATGGGTTTATTGTCCAAGAAATACCTGCAGCCGTCCTCCGCCCATCTTGCCTCGAGGACATCACGACTTTAGTGGCATTCAGGTACAATGAATCCTCTATTCCATTCACTATCTCAGCTAGAGGACGCGGCCACTCTGTTCGGGGACAGGCTATGGCTCGTGATGGGGTCGTGGTGGACATGACCTCTCTCGGTAACAAGGGGCATGGGACCACCGTGTCATACAGCCAGTCGCTCGGCCACTACGCTGATGTCGGCGGCCACGAAATTTGGTTCAACGTGTTGGAGCACACGCTGAAACACGGTCTTGCGCCGGTTACGTTGACGGATTACCAGTATGCAACTGTGGGCGGTACGCTCTCTAATGCTGGCATTGGCGGGGAAGCGTTTCGAAATGGTCCTCAGATCACCAATGTCCATGAAATGGACGTTATTACTGGTATATCACGCGAATCCTCAGCTTCCAAATAAACTAAGGATTTGATGTCATTTTTGGTAGATAACAATCTGCGAGATGTCACCGCGGCAAATACACATGGGAAAAGAAAACGATGACTTCAGCGAAAATGCATTTTATATGTGCCATTTAGTATTTATGCTGTTGTTGCAGCGAGCTACCAGTACTAATAGACAGAAAAATCTTTCTATGCACCATATAATATATTTCTTATATGTATATGTATATATGTGTGTTTCATTAAATGAGAATTTTTTTTTTTTTTCATTTTTTGGGTAGGTACTGGGGACTTTTTGACTTGCTCCCCCCACAAAAATCCGGACTTATTTTACTCGGTCCTTGGTGGTCTTGGCCAATTTGGTATAATAACCAGAGCAAGGATTTCACTGCGTCCAGCTCCAAAGAGAGTACGTAGCACACCAGACTTAAGTCATCGATTTTTTTTATTTTTTTTTATGATATTGAATGTTATCAGACATCACAACTAATATCCTGTGTTCTCATCTGACGATTATCCCATAATTATCCTTTCATGTGTTGCAATTTGGCTCTTGTCTATTGCATGTGAACATAAACCTACAAGTCAGCTTATATGTTTATATTGCTTATTCTTTGAGTTGGTTGATAGAGAAGACCTACCACGTAAGAAATGTGTATTCATTTGAATCCCCCTCTAGGCAAAGTGGGTGAGAATGCTGTACAGCGATTTCTCAGCTTTTACGACGGACCAAGAACGTTTGATATCGCGCCATCAAACGGACCAAGATGAAGCATTGGACTTTGTAGAAGGTACCCTTCTCATGCACCGAAATATGGACAGTTGGATATCTTCCTTCCCTCTCTCGGACCACCCGCGGCTGATGTCCCTCCTGACCGAACACAAGCTCCTCTACTGTATTAAAGCAGCCAAGTACTACGATGAACAGACCGAGAGTACAGTAGAAAAGGTACATGTTCGTTGATATCGAACTCTACATGTTTGTTGGTATCGAACTGTCTTTGAAAAAAGAAAGGAAACAGAAATCCTAGCTTATGTTTTAAATTATCAGTGCCCCGTAAGAAACATCTTAAATCTCTTTTCTTTTGACTTAGTTCGGTGTTATCTTATCAACATTAGGACCTGGAGATCATATTGAAAGATTTGAACCATGTCCCCGAGTTCAAGTTTGAGAAAGATGTCGCCTTCATAGATTTCTTGAATAGAATGCGAGTTGCAGAGCTGCAGCTCCGGGAACAAGGGCTTTGGAACATTCCTCATCCGTGGCTCGACCTATTTGTGCCCGAATCTCGCATGGCCGATATCAACACAGGCATCTTCAAGGACATTGCTCTCAAAAATAACATAACAACCGGATATGTCCTCATTTACCCTATGAACAAGAACAAGTATGTTTTCCAGCTAGCCACCATTTTTCTTCAGGGCATATATTTCGTTAGCCGTAACTAAAGATAGATGAGTTTTGATCACTTAACTTTGATTTTAATCAAACTAAATACACTAAACATTTGATTTCTTCCAACCAATGCTCTTTGACAAAATCCAGGCTCATTTCTCAACGAAATGTCAACGTGTTGCCATCGTGGCAATGGCCTGAGATCTAGTAAATTGGTCACGTACACCACATCATGATTTCATCGGAAAATCAGTCAAATCTGTCAAGTGCATGAAATGCAAAAACTTGGAAGTTATAGTGCAATGAATGATCAAAATCAATATTAAGGTGACTTGGTTATAAATTCAACTAAACCTTAGTGACCATTAAGTCTTTTATTTAATTTTGATTATTGATCTTTTGCAGATGGGATGATAGAATGTCTGCTGTTACGCCAGATGAAGATATCTTTTATTCGGTCGAATTCTTGCACACAAGTGGGTTTGGAGACTGGCAAGAGTGTGAGCTTCAAAACAAGGAGATGCTCTCTTTTCTTAAAGATAATGGTATAAAGTCCAAGCGATACCTTCCAAATTATAGAACTGAAAGAGAGTGGATGGAACATTTTGGTCCCAAATGGAGGACCTTTCAAGAGAGCAAAGCTAAGTTCGATCCAAAACGATTGCTTTCACCTGGGCAGAGGATCTTCAACCACTACTAAGGCATGGATTCAAGATCGATGGGGTTTTGGGTTTTAGTTGGTTTCAACGCACCCACTTAATTATGTTTACATGAATCATGAATGCTTACTTAGTTTGTCATTATGACATCTTGGAATTTCAATCATATTTTCAATTGAATAAATCGGGCCTTTCATCGACGTGCCTATAATGTTATTCTCAAAGCTGATTACTCATGAGATAACTAGACTATCTGGAAAAGTCATTAAGTGATTTTAATGCAATAGACTTAGGAATTCGACCAGAAATCGACTACTCGACCGTGCTCATTTGCAGATATCATTACGGCACAGTTAAAAATCGATTAGAGATCAGGGATAGGTCGGTTCAACTGAGATGTGTGGCTAAACGTGGTTGATGCAAAATTCTCGTCAATCGGCACTAAACTGATTTTTCTGTTGTTTTGGTATCATGTGTTCGTATTTGAAACCTTGAGATGTTCACGATCACCGAGAGTTGCCAATGTGTCGAAAATGTTCATTGTGGCTCGAAGAAAATCGACCACGGGTCATTTACACTAAAAATTTCTGAAAGCTACCCGGTAGGTTAGGTCACGTTAAAATCGTGCCATATTGAAATTAATCGCGAATTTGAATCCGATATCAGAAGTTAAAAGTTCTGTCATGTCACAAGTCATTTTAGAAACATCGACTCATCCTCCGAAGATTTTTCTACAAACCGAAATTTTTCAGAAAAAGTCGATATAGGGCCGTTTTCAATTGGGAAATTCAAATGACCATCTTTTATCACGAAATTAGGATGTACATAGGTTCTATTGGTGAGGAAAAATGTTAATTTGATCGAGGACTCAAGGGTGGATTTTATAGGATTGAAATTTGGCTTCAATTGGAAAAGGATTGGTCCAATTTGGAATCAAGTCCAAATTTGTATCCCCCCATGCCTTCAACATTTAGACCCTCTCATTAGCTTCCTAGGGAAGCTTGGTGCCTAGAAATTTGCTAAGGAAGCCAACCTTACATGGTGGGACCATTTCAAGGAGACAAATGGGATAGGATTAAGCTAAGGTGGCCCCCTCCAATGCCAGCTACCTTTCTCCTCTTTCTCTTCCCTATCCAGTCGATCCTCCCTCCATTCCAGTAGCTTGAAGTCTTCAAAAATCCCAAAGAACCGAACCAGCAAGCCAGCCAGCTTTGTCCGACCACCCCTAGCCGCCGTCCAAGCACCGAAGCCGCGCCCGCTCACCCGCACGCCACTTCTCGTCCCACTCGCGTCCAGCCGCCCGCTGCTGGTCCCATGCTCGTCTCGCCATCAGCGCGTCCATGAGCTGTTGTTAGAGCCATTCGTCGCCGCTTAAAGCTATTGGAAGCCCACTTGTCTCTGCCTAGGCTATTGCTACCATCCGCCTCCCTCGCCATTTCAACTCGAGCTAGCCAAGCCGAGCAATCCTTCAATTCAAGGACAAAACTGAAAAACCTAGCAAGCCCATGGACCTTCAAGGCCTGCTTTGGACCGCTTCCGAACCTCAAAAGCCGTCCCCACTTTGGAGTTTTTGGCCTATCTCCTCCTCACCGTTGTCGTGGTTCAATCGGATCATTAATCAAGTGAGTTTACTCATCAATCATCGCTTAGGGAGCTCATGACGCTTGATGATTGATTAGTTAATTTAATTAGGGATTAGGTGGTTAGTTAAAACAGATTAGTGATTTAGTTAATCGTTAATGCATGTTAAGTGGTTAGAGTAGTGTAATTAGCAACTAGATAAGTTGTAGTATTTATCTAGTGAGCTTTGAAGATATTCCGAACCCGTCTCAATATTTAATTAGGCTTTTCCAGCCTAAGTGTGCTTTATTAGTATTTATTAATTAATTTCCGTAATTATTTAATTAATTTTTATTCTCCGAAAATTAGATCGGGATAGTTGGTGATCGGAATTTCATGCTGATTTCAATGGTGTGATTGGTTCATTTATTTGATTGCTATTTTGTGCGATTTGAGTGTTGATTGAAACTTTTGGGTATTTATCCCAAAATTCTATCTTTTCAGTATTTAATTAGAAAATACCAAGCGTGGGTTTATAGCGCCAAAAATGTGTTTATGGACTATTGAAATTAGTGGGATTTTCAAAAGGAAAATATTGTATTTTGGCTAAAGTTGACCGTGTACCCACACATGATTATTTTTATCGAGAATGATAAAAATGGTGGCATTCTCAAATTGTGAGAACAGTATACTATATCAACCTATGGGCTTTGATATGTCAACTTAGCGCGAGCAGTATACATTATCAGTTTAGAGTGAGTATCATGGGTATATTATATCAGCCCAATGGTTTGATATGTTAGCTTAGCGAGAACAGTATACTGGTATACTATATCAATCTAATGGCTTTGATATATCAGCTTAGCGAGAGCAGTATACCTTAGCAACTTCTAGTGAGCATTATTAGTATACTATATCAGCCTAAGGGCTTTGATATATCAGCTTAGCGAGAGCAATATACTATTTATTAGCTTAGTGTGAGCTATACTATCTATTTTCAGCTTAGAGTGAGCAGTCTTTGATATGATCGGACTTTATAGATAGTATTGAATGGATTGATTGGGAGATGGTCTTGATGACATGGAATCGGCTGGGTCAATTGATCGATGACTCGATTTGATGTGATGATTTGATTTGTTGATGTGATTCAATGAATTTGTGAATTGTGCTGACTTGTAGAAAGGAACCGAGGCAAAGGTAAGTCCTCTGGCACGTGCTTGTGTTAGGCAACCCTTGGGGTATATTTTCTTCCTAGTTGGGACTAAGGGGATGAACTTGCTGAAATGTCGTCTCACCCCGTTGTGGGATAACATTTTTCAGATCCTTAGATGGTAGCCCCTCCGAGCGGTTTGGCCGACCAAAGAATGTCACTTAGCAGAAGAATTTTATCCACTACATGAGAACCCAAAAGGATGAGTCTATGAGTGTTGGTGAGGACCGTGGTCTGGGTTGATGAGGGCTTACCCCCATAAGGTACTCCATCAATACAGATCACGGTATCATCAGGAGTGGAATGGACAAAGAGAGGGTCCCATACCTAAGTCTGAGGTCCCTTTATATGTATCGGAGGTTGCTTTTAGTAAAGGCACGGCTGACCCTCCAGGTGGATCAATGGTGGATATGTATTTGTCAAACCCAAGGACCCTGGTGTACTCAGAGGAAGACTCGAATGCCTGAAATCTGTAGCCTCAACCCCTATTTTTTGTGCAAACCTTGTACATAGTCGGCTAGTAATGTATATGACATAGCTTGATATGTGTATTGGCTTTTCAAGAAAATTTGTGGCCCTACTTTTCTATCACATCTTGTTGTTGTATGGGCATTTATTTATTCACTTCTACATGCACATTAAAATGAATGGGTCGGCGACGTGTCCTAGGACATCACTATTTAATCGACCGATGAGGGATGGGCACATGCTCGGAGGATTGGGACGTGATAGTCATTATTTCCAATGTATCTGTCCAATCACACCATGTTGAGTTTCATCATGTGAAATATGAAGTATATGGATGCAACAAACAATCTGCATATGCAAAATAAATAGTCGCAATCATCTATAAGAAGTACAATGCATTAAACATAGAAAGAGTATCTTTCGACATCTCAACAATCGTCAAACCTTGTCTCCGTACGTTTTGAGTAAAAATTGGTTGATATCAACAAAACATGGGCAATATTTGACACCAAGCAAATGCATTCTCGAGATGATAATACAAATTTAATAAGTTAACTGGCTCTTTGACCCGTGGTTTGAATGAGTTTGTTTTCTTCTCATTATTTTTATTTGTTTACGAAAAAAAATATAATATTAAACCTATGAGAAATTATTTTCAGTTAATGTTTCACATGATCCATGAGAACTAGGAATGATTGATTCCCAATTTGGTCTAGTTCCAAGGTAGATTCGAGAAGTGAGGGCCAAACCTTTTGGTCCTAGGACCGGGAGTTGGATTGGACCATCAATTCCAATCTAGTTCGAACCAATGGAACCAACCATTTTTTTTCTATCAAAGAGTGGCTGTGCTTCGAACTAATCAATCCGATTAGGTTCCCAAGTGGTCTAATACAATCGATAGCACATGTACTTGCAAAAAAGTCAAACTCCACTTGTTAGAGCATCAATCACACTTCATATATTTCACGTTCAATCTTAGCCAAAAAGGCCATAAAGGTCATGCTTGGCTTGGATTTTATAGACAATCTCTCTTATGCTATTTGACTCTTGAAGGCTTGGAGTGTCTTATCTCTTGCAAGTCAGGGGAGAGAGGGGGGGAGGAGGAGTGAGCTTGAGGAATGAATGTGTGGCTCTTGAGGTTTCAGAGTGAGCATGATAATCATTTTGTTTCTCTATTTCTCTATTTTTCTGTTCCTCGGACCAAGTTTAGAATAGGAATCCATTTAGAGAGCGCATGACAAAATTTTAGAAGATAAATCAATTTTTAGCTAGAAATTGATTTCTCAATTTCTATTTCACGAGAACAAAGAAACGTGTTTGATAACAATTCAAAATTTCTATTTTGGAATAAAAATCCATTTGATTACAGAATAAAATTTATATTTCTAGAAGCGGCAACAGCAAACATTCGGTGGTCAAAGTCCGATGTCTAGCAACCGACGTCTGACAATCGGCAGCGAGTGACCAAAGTTCGGAGTCTAACATCTAGCATCCAATGACTAGCATCTTGCAACCAACGCCCAACATCCAATGTTTGGGGTCCGATGTCCAACGTCCAGTGTCCGGTGTCCGGAGACAATGGCCAGCAACAAGTGGCTAGCCACCAAAGTCTAGTGGTAGGCGGTGAGTGACGAGCGGCCGATGTTCGGCAGCCGTTGGTGAGTGGCAGGCAGTCGGCGGCAAACATCCGGTGGTTAGTAATGGGCCTCCAGCATCCAACAGTTGGCGATGAGCAACCAACAATCGACAGGCATCTGCCGTCCGACGACCTATAGTTCGCCACAGGTAGCCAAAGTTAGGTGGTTGGCAATCGATGTCCGATGGCGGGCAGCGAGCATCTTACATTCCACGGGCGGCGGGTGGGTGACATGCGATGACAAGAGTAAATGATGAAAAAAGTTTTGATTTCTCATTTATGTTTCAAAAATTAAAAGCTGAAAATTTTAGCTTTTGATTTCTACTCAAAAACTATTTCTAGAATACAAATCTATTTTAGAAATAAAAAAATGAAATTGCGTGACCAAACGAATTTATGTTTCAAACCTATTCTAGAAAATAGAAAAATAAAGAAATAGAGAAACAGAAATGTTGTCATACGTGCCTCAGTAACATAATTTTATTTTTCTATTTCTGAAACATATTTCTACTCCAAAAATAAATTTGGACAAGAAATCAAAAGTTAAAATTTTTAACTTTTATATTTTTAGAACAAAAATAAGAAATGAAAACTCTTCTTATCGTTCACTCTCATCATCGCCCGCAACCCACCCACTGCCCATGGGACATCAAATGCCCGCCATCGACTGTTGGATGCCGACCACTCGTCACTAGACACCACTTGCCCACCTCTCGCTACCAAACACCACACACCACCCACCACCACTTTGGAGAGAGAAATTTTGTGTCATTATCAAACAAATTTCGATTTCAAGAACATAAATTTTATAAGGTTATCAAATGTGTATTTTTGCTAAGAAACTTGTAGAG
Organism: Eucalyptus sideroxylon; assembly: GCA_014182405.2. NCBI lineage: Eukaryota > Viridiplantae > Streptophyta > Magnoliopsida > Myrtales > Myrtaceae > Eucalyptus > Eucalyptus sideroxylon. The sequence continues at coordinate 60,002,144 of CM024555.2, read as the reverse complement.
GGAATAGAATCAAAATCAAAATTAAAATCAATTTCTAGCCATAAATTGATCTCTAGAACAGAATGATTATTATGCGCGCCTTTAGTCCTATATTAGGTGGAAGAAGAAACTAATAGGTATGCTTCCTCTTTTAGTAGTGAGGAACAAAAAGAGTTTTGGTCGTCTCTTGGCCACATGTGAGGTTGTTATCTCAATTGCAATGAGAAAAGTCTTCAATCGAGGCACTTTTTTATTCCATAAAGAATTAGTTTAAATTTAATTTATATTTATGTGTTTAAGAAATAAAATTAAAAACTTAAATATTAATAACCAGTCCGGTTCGGTTTGTTGATTCTATTCCCAGAATTGGGAACCAAACCGAAAATCACCGGTTCCAATTTAATGGAACCGGGAACTGGACCGAAGCCCCTTGGGATTGAATCGAACCAGCTGGTTCGATCCAGTTCAAGTGATTCCTTTTACTCACCCCTAATGAGGATACATGGGCTACCTTACATGCCATGTTGACATATAAATTTTGGTTATTTCATGTAATCATTAATTGCACAAAAAAGGTAAGGAAACCCCTAAATGAAAGATCATTTGGATTTGTATTTCATTTAGGTCATGCATCGTGGCACCTACCAATCACATGGCCTCTCTACGATGGACATATCACATGTTGGGCACATGTCTTGGTCAAAATTCCGTGACATCACCAGGGTCATGCATCCTTAGGATAGGAACTCCACATGTTTGGTTATATCATGCTCACAATTAACACACGCCTATTTGAACTTGGATGAGGACTTCGGTCGAAATTGAACGGAATGGTGAAGATTGAGCTTTAGTTTTTAGGAAAAGATGTGATCTTATTAAGAAAACTCTTAATAATTTTGAAGTTCTCAAAACTGTTCATGAGATTTTAGTCAATTTGATAATGGTCTTAAAGCATGTTGATCCAGGAAATCAATCCAGTACGAACTACAAAGTCTACTTCCAACAGAATAAGCTCAGACTTAAATCCAAATCTTATATTGAAGTTAAAGACTGAGAGAATCACTCTCATTCCCATCCTCACGCAAGTTCAAAATGTAGTTAGTTCAAAACATGTCCATAGCAAGGCAAGTTCATAATGAAGACCAAAATGTGACAAGTTCAAAAAAAGATCAGTCCGGATTATATGATGGTTAATGATATGGTTTGGATTCCTCACCAAAAAAGATTTGATTCACTCAATCTCATTTGATTGGCAAATCAATCTCAAGACAAGTTCTTTCTAAATGGAGAAAATCTATTGATGGAAACAAAGACACTGATTATTTATGCAATCAGAATATGTGGAGATTCTATTTTTGCCACTCAACAGCCACTAAATCTTTTTAATATAGATCTTTCCAACAAGTAAATTGGAAGATAGTCTTCTGAAGATTGTCCAATGGCTAATTTGGAAGTGAAGAAGTATTTAAGGAGACCAAGGTGCCAAAAAGCATGTAAGAGACAAGATCGAGAATCTATAATTCCAAAGTTTGAGTGAACTTTAATCATACACTTATCTTTCTTGCGCTGAAAAGTTGGTGATCGTGAGAGAAGTACAAAAAGTAATGTGATTTATCACTAAGTGCTTACACATAATATTGTAATCTCTTGTTAATTATATAGTGAAATTCAACCAGCGGATTGTCAGTGTGGGAGAATGGACATAGACTTGATCTAAACTAAATCACTATAAATCTTGTTTATAATTTCTCTCATCCCTAAACTCTTATCGTTTATTCCTATAATCTACTTCACACTCGCTAGGTGCTTCTAAAGTATGTTCTACTGCATAATAGATTCTAAACCTTGTTCTAGAATATGACCTCTATTCAGACTTTAATCTTGACTCATTCCATTTCGGTTTAAATTATCAAAATTTTATAGAATTACCTATTAAGCCCCTTTAGGTGATACTTACTAGTTATCTCAATCCTGAGGTTAGGAGTTTGCAAAACAAAGGTTGTTAGCAAATAAAAAATCGGATTTTTTTGTAACAACTTCACGACCACATCTTTCTTTTTCCAAAGTCGAGTGTTAGTGCTTATAAATACGGGAGTACTCATCACACAAGTGGAGGATGCAAGAGAGACAGAGAAGAGAAGTGGCCTTTTTTCACGAGAAAGAGGAGAGAGAGAGGGATACAGTTCGCAAAAGGGGGAGATACACCAAGAAAATTCGTTAAAAAGGAGGGTTGCACACTAGGGCTATCAGAATCGAACAAAAAAAACCAAACCGAAATTTCGTACATTTTCAATATAGATAACCAAAAAATAATTTTCTTTTTTCTGGTTCAGTTCGATTCGATTAACCGAGTCAAACCGAAATTCTCAACAAAACTTTAATGTCCAACTTAAAATCTCTCTTTTTTCCAATCTGGTTCAGTTCCAATAAGCAAGGCAAAAATAGGAAAATCAAAAAACCAAAAATCAAACCAAACCATTCTGAACAAGGCTTTCGGTTCGATTTTTTCAGTCCATGTCAGATTCGGTTCAGGTCAAATTCACACCCTATTATTCGGCTCGGTTTGGTTCAATTCAGTTTTCTTGAAATCCAAACCAAATCGAACTGTCAATGCCCCTATGAACACAATGCAAAAGGGGACGGCCATACATTGAGAGAGAGAGGACATTGTGAACACTTAGAAAGAGATGTGAAGATCCTATCACTCTCATCTGCAGCAGTGTGTCCCTGTTGCTGTGGCCGTGCAATTTCATCCCGCAGCTGAGATTGCGCCTCATTTTTTCGGTGTTCACTGTTCTAACCGAGCGAGCCCCGGACAATGACGTACTTGTTCACTGCTGCTGCATCACCATCCCTGTTCACTGCGGCCGCATCGCAGATGATTATAGCATGGACCAGGATAATTTAGAATACTATCAGGGACCCTATTTCCAGGTAGAAGATTATAGCATGGAATGTGGGAATGAGGATAGTGATGAACTTATAGCAAATGCTCTTCAAGAGGAACTATCTCAGCTCGCTACTACAGAAACAGATCAATATGTGCATGAAGAATCGGAAAAGTTGCAATCATCTTTCTTCTTACCTGATTGGCCTGAACAATCTATTCAAAACTATGCTTCAGGTCTTTCTTAAGCATGAAAACAGCTTGAACCTTTGCGATACCATATTAAGATATACACTTTTATGTTTCAAGTTGTCTGTTAACTAGTCGTCCATTGTGGGAAAGCAGAAGCTAGCTTACATTCCAGTTCATGTCCTACCCCTGATGAAGAAGGCAAAGCCACACTTGATGATCATTGTCTGCCGCACTGGCCATATTTCTTAGAGCTGCCAGATGAGTATGCCTATGACGGCGAACTGGGAAGGAGGTTAAATCAAATGATTTGTGTTCCGGTGACTTTAGCATTCATCAAAGAAATGTTTAACCATCTTAAGTTGCCGCAACAGCTAGCCTTTTCTCGCCTTTCATTAATTGCAATTGCTATATTTCCTTTTTGCTTTCACGGTGTGAGCGAGTTATCACCCTATCATCTAGGGAGAATGTTTAATCTTTTAAGAACCAATGGGAGTGAACCTCTTGTTTTGAGTAGTGGAATTTGGTATGCACACTGTTTCCAAGCGCAAGAGTTGTTAAATATCACTTATAAGAGTTCCTATTATGATGAATTGAAATGATCACAATGAGTTTTAATCTATGTCTCAATCTCCTAATGGACTATTAGAAAGCTCACTCTGTATTTGTCAAGCCGGCTTGATTCCTCTTTTTCTTCAAACCATTTTTCTATTTTTTTCCTCCTTCAATTAATGTTTTCTAACGACAGAATTGATCCTAGAACATTAGGATGGAAGATTGGTACGATGGGTAAACGATGAAAGGTGATGTGAGCACATGAAAATATTTCTCAGACTCGAATGTAATCGATTCAACTCAGCGGGAGATTCTTTTAATTTCATATGCTCATGAAACCCATTACCTATTGACATTGTTATGTAGTCTTAGGTTTTTCTCGATTGGACCACGGCGGATCATTTAGACTAATGGGATCCTGGTTCTTTGCTGTTGTTCACGTTCAATCAAATTACACCACAAATCCGGACGTAATTTCTTTGCAGCTGTTCTTGAGCTTTGTGCAGGTGCTGTCATTTGCGACAGCAAGCCATCTAATCAAATACCGACAAGTATTCACGGTCATATTATTCTATTGACATCTAAATTTTAACTAAATACTAAATGTTAAATTGCATAGAAAATTAGCGATGAACTCACGCACCTAACAAAAAAGGATTTTCACATCTTATAGGTATTAATATTATTTGCATCTACTAAGTTTTATTTTCAGTTCATTTTCCCTTACTTTACTGTATTTGGGGAAAATATAAAAGTTTAAAATAATTATTAATTAATTTCATTAAAAAAAAAAAAAAAAAAGGAAAAGGGCTCGCGGGGCTGCACCAATTTTTTTATTTTTTCCCACGCACTGGCCTGGGCCCATTCCCCCTATTCTTTTTCTTAGCCCGGCCCCCTCTCCCTTGTCTTCTTCCTCCCTCCCTCCTCTGCAACCCACGCGCGCAGGACGCCCCGGCGAAGGAGACTAGCGTTAGCCGGCGACGGATGAGACAGCAGAGCAGAGGACTTCAATGCCCCGTAGGCCCGGCCAAGGTAGAGACCCCTACGCGGAGGTGACGGGCTCGAGGTGACCGCGGTTCGGCCGAGGGCGAGGCCGGTCGGTGCGCCGAGGACCGGCGGCCGAGCCACCTCCGTCGACCGGCCTCCGGGGCGCGGGTTCAAGCAGAGCGAGAGAGCACCGGGAGGGGTGAGACGGAGAGAAAAATCTGGGGGATTTTGGGAGGAAAATCGGGAGAAAGAGGGGTTCAGTTCGAGAGGAATCGAGAGAGAGAAGGTGGAGAGTGAGCGAGCGAGATCACGTGCAACGCCTGTTGCTTGGCCCGACGCTGCTGCCGCCGTTCAGCCACCGACGACGCCGCCTGCTCGCGTCGCTCCTGTCGTCACCCGATTCCGTAGACGTCGCCCCTCTGCTCCGCGACGAACCAGCCGCTCACTAATCTTGGCCGAGCCTCACACCGTCGAACCCGCCGTCACTCCGCCGCAGCCCGCCACTACGCCGTCGCTTCCGTTGGTCCCTCGACGACGAGCTGCTGCCCACCGCCGAACCCCTTGCTGAGCCGCTGACCCGCTGCGTATACCCCACGACAACGGGCGTTGTTCGCCGTGGCTGCCTCCGTCGGCGTCGCGCCACAGCAGGGAGCGGCGGCGGCCGTGAACCGGGTCAGGTGGGGCTCTATTGGCAACCCCTTTTTTAATATAATAATAATTTATTTTAAAATTTAAAAATATATATGTGAAAAAAAAAAAGCTTAAAAAAAGTTTTTGAGTTGTTTTCCCTTGAAGCATGTGAAATTCCTGAAAAGAGAAAAAGAAAAAAAAAGTTGTGCTCAAATCCTTGGAAGTATACACTAAAATTGTTGTTTGCACATTTTCGTTGCTTAGGTGAGTTCCTTATGCCGAAAATATCTTAGTAATCAAGAATATTGAGTCCAAGATTGGATTTTCCATCTTAGGGTCATGGTGTATATTCGTTTTATAGGTCTGATTATATTGTTTGTGTTGATTTTTAATAAGATTTACATGTTATAATAAAAATACAAAAATATCATATTGCATGCTAGGATAATTCATCCTCCAACTTAGATAGCATATTTAGGATCTCATAGTATAAAAATTAGCTTTCTAATCAAAATACTAATTAATTTAATTTATTCTCTAGAATATATTAGATAATTCTATGATAGGATAATTCATGTAGAAACAAAAAAGTAAAAACCAAATGAGCATTTCATAATAGAATAGATTGCATCATTAACGCCATGCCATTCATATTACTTGTCATATGCCATGTTATTCATATTGCCGCTGAAAGAGTATGAATTTGAGTTTGATCGTACGCTGTCAGTGTGGAGATTTGTATTATATTTATAATATGTACATGAGCGAGAAAAGCACAATTAAAAAGATTTTACAAAAATAACAATCTACAATATCAGTAATATCAATTTACAATATCAGTACGGTACACTTGTGAAAGATTTGCTCTATCAACAAAGTTGACGCAAATCGTGGAAGATCGGCATAATCAATGGGATTATCATAGATTGTAGAAGATTGCTATATTATGGGAGATTTGCTTTATTACACCCCCTCAAGCAAATTGTGGCGGAGTCACTATGCACAAAATAAGAAATTGAGATATGGATAGAGGCTTTGTCATTATATCAGTCGTTTGAACTTGTGTAGGAATGAAGGAAACTTCCAATTGCTTCTTTTTAATTAAATCACGAATAAAATGATAATCTATTTCCATGTACTTGGTTTGGGCATGAAAGATAGGATTGGCAACTAAATAGATTGCCCCTACATTATCACAAAGAACAAGTGGTGGCTGATGTAGAGTGTATCGAAGATCTCGAAAGAGTTGTAATAGCCATAATAATTCAAAGGTTGCGTTAGCCACCCTTTTGTATTCTGATTTAGTGCTAGATTAAGCAATGGTTGGTTGATGTTTAGAACTCCAAGAAACCAAGTTGGGACCAAAATAAATGTAATAAGCACTAGTAGATTTTCGGTCATCAGGGTAGCTAGCCCAGTCAGCATTTGTAAACGCGGTGGAGGTCAATTAGCAAATAGGTCGCAAGGTAATGCCATAATGAAATTTCTATACATTTCAATATATATTGATAAACATTACACCTATCTATAGGCTTTATGAGTTTACTATTTAGACAAAATAAATCAGATATGCATACTGAAAATAGATATTAAAGTTGGAAATGTCATAAATATCTCTAGAAAATCATACATATTGCTAACAGCAATAGTCATGCTTGTGTCTATATATGAGACCCTTGTGAGCAGTCCCTCTCAACTCCACAGCAAACACCAACACACCAACTTGTTCGACATCTCTTTGTTTCTCAAACGTTAGAATGGCACAAAACCATCCACTGGCCTCACCTTCAACCAATTCACTACACCACAAGCTCCTTTCTCTCCCCATCGCCGACAAGCTCCACTTCGACCCCGAATCCATCAGCGCAGCCTCCGTCGACTATGGGTTTATTGTCCAAGAAATACCTGCAGCCGTTTTCCGCCCATCTTGCCTCGAGGACATCACGATTTTAGTGGCATTCAGGTACAATGAATCCTCTATTCCATTCACTATCTCAGCTAGAGGACGCGGCCACTCTGTTCGGGGACAGGCTATGGCTCGAGATGGGGTCGTGGTGGACATGACCTCTCTCCGTAACAAGGGGCATGGGACCACTGTGTCATACAGCCAGTCGCTCGGCCACTACGCTGATGTCGGCGGCCACGAAATTTGGTTCAACGTGTTGGAGCACACGCTGAAACACGGTCTTGCGCCGGTTACGTTGACGGATTACCAGTATGCAACTGTGGGCGGTACGCTCTCTAATGCTGGCATTGGCAGGGAAGCGTTTCGAAATGGTCCTCAGATCACCAATGTCCATGAAATGGACGTTATTACTGGTATATCACGCGAATCCTCAGCATCCAAGTAAACTATGGATTTGATGTCATTTTTGGTAGATAATAATCTGCGATATGTCACCGCGGCAAATACACATGGGAAAAGAAAACGATGAATTCAGCGAAAATGCATTTTATATGTGCCATTTAGTATTTATGCTGTTGTTGCAGCGAGCTACCAGTACTTATCCAAAAAAATAGACAGAAAAATCTTTCTACGCACCATATAATATATTTCTTATATGTATATGTATATATGTGTGTTTCATTACAAGAGAATTTTCTTTTTTTCCATTTTTTGGGTAGGTACTGGGGACTTTTTGACTTGCTCCCCCCACAAAAATCCGGACTTATTTTACTCGGTCCTTGGTGGTCTTGGCCAATTTGGTATAATAACCAGAGCAAGGATTGCCCTACGTCCAGCTCCAAAGAGAGTACGTAGCACACCAGACTTAAGTCGTCGATTTTTATTTTTTTTAATGATATTGAATGTTATCAGACATCACAACTAATATCCTGTGTTCTCATCTGACGATTATGCCATAATTATCCTTTCATGTGTTGCAATTTGGCTCTTGTCTATTGCATGTGAACATAAACCTACAAGTCAGCTTATATGTTTATATTGCTTATTCTTTGAGTTGGTTGATAGAGAAGATCTACAAGGTAAGAAATGTGTATTCATTTTAATCCCCCTCTAGGCAAAGTGGGTGAGAATGCTATACAGCGATTTCTCAGCTTTTACGACGGACCAAGAACGTTTGATATCGCGCCATCAAAGGGACCAAGATGAAGCATTGGACTTTGTAGAAGGTACCCTTCTCATGCATCGAAATATGGACAGTTGGATATCTTCCTTCCCTCTCTCGGACCACCCGCGGCTGATGTCCCTCCTGACCGAACACAAGCTCCTCTACTGTATTAAAGCAGCAAAGTACTACGATGAACAGACCGAGAGTACAGTAGAAAAGGTACATGTTCGTTGATATCGAACTCTACATGTTTGTTGGTATCGAACTGTCTTTGAAAAGAGAAAGGAAAGAGAAATCCTTCTTATGTTTTAAATTATCAGTGCCCCGTAGGAAACATCTTAAATCTCTTTTCTTTTGACTTAGTTCGGTGTTATCTTATCAACATTAGGACCTGGAGATCATATTGAAAGATTTGAACCATGTCCCCGAGTTCAAGTTTGAGAAAGATGTCACCTTCATAGATTTCTTGAATAGAATGCGAGTTGCAGAGCTGCAGCTCCGAGAACAAGGGCTTTGGAACATTCCTCATCCGTGGCTCAACCTATTTGTGCCCAAATCTCACATGGCCGATATCAACACAGGCATCTTCAAGGACATTGCTCTCAAAAATAACATAACAACCGGATATGTCCTCATTTACCCTATGAACAAGAACAAGTATGTTTTCCAGCTAGCCACCATTTTTCTTCAGGGCATATATTTCGTTAGCCGTAACTAAAGATAGATGAGTTTTGATCACTTAACTTTGATTTTAATCAAACTAAATACACTAAACATTTGATTTCTTCCAACCAATGCTCTTTGACAAAATCCAGGCTCATTTCTCAACGAAATGTCAACGTGTTGCCATCGTGGCAATGGCCTGAGATCTAGTAAATTGGTCACATGTACACCACATCATGATTTCATCGGAAAATCAGTCAAATCTGTCAAGTGCATGAAATGCAAAAACTTGGAAGTTATAGTGCAATGAATGATTAAAATCAATATTAAGGTGACTTGGTTATAAATTCAACTAAACCTTAGTGACCATTAAGCCTGTTATTTAATTTTGATTATTGATCTTTTGCAGATGGGATGATAGAATGTCTGCTGTTACGCCAGATGAAGATATCTTTTATACAGTCGAATTCTTCCACACAAGTGGGTTTGGAGACTGGCAAGAGTGTGAGCTTCAAAACAAGGAGATGCTCTCTTTTTTGAAAGATAATGGTATAAAGTTCAAGCGATACCTTCCAAATTATAGAACTAAAAGAGAGTGGATGGAACATTTTGGTCCCAAATGGAGGACTTTTCAAGAGAGCAAAGCTAAGTTCGATCCAAAACTGTTGATGTCACCTGGGCAGGGAATCTTCAACCACTACTAAGGCATGGATTCAAGATCGATGGGGTTTTGGGTTTTAGTCGGTTTTCAACGCACCCACTTAATTATGTTTACATGAATTATGAATGTTTACTTAGTTTGTCATTGTGACATCTTGGAATTTTAGTCATGTTTTCAATTGAATAAATCAGACTTTTCATCGACGCGCCTATAGTGCTATTCTCAAAGCTGATCACTCATGAGATAACTAGACTAACTAGGGAAGTCATTAAGTGATTTTAATGTAATAGATTTAGGAATTCGACTAGAAATCGACTACTCGACCTTGCTCATCTGCGGTTATTATTACAGCATAATTAAAAATCGATTAGAGATCAAGAATAGGTCGGTTCAACTGAGATGTGTGGTTAAACGTGGGTGATTCAACTAAATTGCAAAATTCTCATCAATCGGCACTAGATTGATTATTCTGTTGTTTTGGTACCATGTGTTTGTATTTGAAACCTTGAGATGTTCACGATCACCGTGAGTCACCAATGTGTCAAGAAGATTCATTGTGGCTTGAAGAAAATCAACCACGAGTCATTTGCACTAAAATTCCTAAAAACTACCTAGTATGTTTGGTCACGTTAAAATCGTGCCAGATTGAAATTAACCGCGAATTTAAATCCAATTTCAGAAATTAAAAGTTCTGTCATGTCACAAGTCATTTTAAGAACGTCGACTCACCCTCTGAAGATTTTTCCGCAAACGAAATTTTGGCGAAAAAAGTCGATATAGGGCCATTTTCGATCAGGAAATTCAAATGACCATTTTTTATCACAAAATTAGGATGTAAATAGGTTATATTGGCAAGGAAAATGTTAATTTGATCGAGGACTCGAGTGTGGATTTTATAGACCAAAATTTGGCTTCAATTGGAAGAGGATTGGTTCAATTTGGAATCAAGTCCAAATTCGTATCCCCCCATGCCTTCAACATTTAGAACCTCTCATTAGCTTCCTAGGGAAGCTTGGTGCCTAGAAATTTACTGAGGAAGCCAACCTTACATGGTGGGACCATTTCAAGGAGACAAATGGGATAGGATTGAGCCAAGGTGGCCCCCTCCAAAGCCAACTGCCTTTCTCCTCCTTCTCTTCCCTATCCAGTTGATCCTCCCTCCATTCCTAGTAGCTTAAAGTTTTCAAAAATCCCAAAAAATTGAACTGAACCAGCAAGCCAACAAGCTCTGTCCGACCATCCCTAGCCGCCGTCCGAGCAGCCGAAGCCACGCCCGCTCGCCTGCACGCTGCTTCTCATCCCGCTCGCATGCAACCGCCCGCTACTGGTCCCGTGCTCGTCTCGCCATTAGCACGTCCATGAGCCGCTGTCCAAAGCCGTTCATCGCCGCCTAAAGCTATTGGAAGCCCGCTTGTCTCTACCTAGGCCGTTCCTACCGTCCGCCTCCCTCGCCATTTCAGCTTGAGCTAGCCAAGCCGAGTAGTCCTTCGATTCAAGGACAAAACTGAAAAACCTAGCAAGCCCATGGACCTTCAAGGCTCGCTTTGGACCGCTTCCGAACCTCAAAAGCCATCCCCACTTTGGAGTTTTTGGACTGTCTCCTCCTCACCGTTGTCGTGGTTCAATCGGATCGTTAATCAAGTGAGTTTACTCACTAATGATCGCTTAGGGAGCCAATGACACTTGATGATTGATTAGTTAAGTTAATTACGGATTAGGTGGTTAGTTAAAACAGATTAGTGATTTAGTTAATCGTTAATACATGTTAGGTGTTTAGAGTAGTGTAATTAGCAACTAGATAAGTTGTAGTATTTATCTAGTGAGCTTCGAAAATTTTCCAAACCCATCTCGGTATTTAATTAGGCTTTTCCGGCCTAAGTGTGCTTTATTGGTATTTATTAATTAATTTCCGTAATTATTTAATTAATTTTTATTCTCCAAAAATTAGATCGGGATAGCCGGTGACCGGAATTTCATGTTGATTTCAATGGTGTGATTGGTTCATTTATTTGACTGCTATTTTGTGCAATTTGAGTGTTGATTGAAATTTTTGGGTATTTATCCCAAAATTCTATATTTTCAGAATTTAATTAGAAAATACCGAGCATGGGTTTACAGTGCCAAAAATGCGTTTATGGACTATTGAAACTAGTGAGATTTTCAAAAGGGAAAATATTGTATTTTAGCTGAGATCGACCGTGTACCCACACATGATTATTTTTAACAAGAATGATAAAAATGGTTGCATTCTCAGATTGTGAGAACAGTATACTATGTTAGCCAACGGGCTTTGATATGTCAGCTTAACGCGAGCAGTATACTTTATCAGCTTAGAGTGAGTATCATGGGTATACTATATCAGCCCGATGACTTGATATGTCAGCTTAGCGAGAACAGTATACCAATATACTAGATCAGTCCGATGGCTTTGATATATTAGCTTAGTGAGAGCAGTACACCTTAGCAACTTCTGGTGAGCATTATTAGTATATTATATCAGCCTAAGGGCTTTGATACATCAACTTAGCGAGAGCAGTATACTATTTATCAGCTTAGTACGAGCTATACTATTTATTTTCAGCTTAGAGTGAGCAGTCTTTCATATGATCAGACTTTATAGATAGTATTGAATGGATTGATCGGGAGATGGTCTTAATGACATGGAATCGACTGGGTCGATTGATCGGTGACTCGATTTGATGTGATGATTTGATTTGTTGATGTGATTCAATGAATTGTGAATTGTGTTGACTTGTAGAAAGGAACCGAGGCAAAGATAAGTCCTCTAGCACGTGCTTGTGTTTAGGCAGCCCTTAGGGCGTATTTTCTTCCTAGTTGGGACTAAGGGGATGAACTTGTTGAGACGCCGTCTCACCCCGTTGTGGGATAACATTTTCAGATCCTTAGATGACAACCCCTCCTGAGCGTTTTGGCCGACCAAAGAAGGTCACTGAGGAGAAGAATTTTATCTCACTACATGAGAACCCAAGAGGATGAGTCTATGAGTGCTGGTGAGGACCGTGGTCTAGGTTGATGAGGCCTTACCCCCATAAGGTACTCCATCAATACAAATCACGGTATCATCAGGAGCAGGATGGACAGAGAGAGGGTCCCATACCTAAGTCTGAGCTCCATTTATATGTACTGGAGGTTGCTTTTAGTAAAGGCACGGCTGACCCTCCAGGTGGATCAGTGGTGGATCCATATCTGTCAGACCCAGGGACCTTGGTGTATTCGGATGAAGACTCAAATGCCTAAAATTTGTAGCCTCAACCCCCCTTTTTTATGCAAACCTTGTACATAGTATATGACATAGCTTGATATGTGTATACAAGTGTGGTTTGGTTTTTCAAGAAAACTTGTGGCCCTACTTTTCTATCACATATTGTTGTTGTCTGGGGATTTATTTGTTCACTTTTACATGCACATTAAAATGAATGGGTCGGCGACGCATCCTGAGACATCACTATTTAATTGACCGCTGAGGGATTGGCACGTGCTCAGAGGATCAAGACGTGATAGACATTATTTCCAATGTATCTGTCCAATCACACCATGTTGAGGAGTTTCATCATGTGAAATATGAAGTATATGGATGGAACAAACAATCTGCATATGCAGAATAAATAGTCATAAGCCGATGTAAGAAGTGCAATGAATAAATATACAAAGAGTATCTTTTGACATCTCAACAATCGTCAAACCTTGTCTCCGTATGTTTCAAGTAAAAATTGGTTGATATCAACAAAACATGGCAATATTTGACACCAAGCAAATGCATTCTTGAGATGATAATACAAATTTAATAAGTTAACTGGCTCTTTGACTCGGGGTTTGAATGAGTTTGTTTTCTTCTCGTTATTTTTATTTATTTACGAAAAAAATATAATATTAAACCTATGAGAAATTATTTTCAGTTAATGTTTCACTTGATACATGAGAACTAGGAGTGATCGATTCCTAATCTGGTCTAATTCCAAGGTAGATTCGAGAAGTGAGGGCCAGACCTTTTGCTCCTAGGACCGGGAGTTGAATTGGACCATCAATTCCGATTTGGTCCGAACCAACGAAACCGACCATTTTTTTTTCTATCAAAGAGTGGTTGTGCTTCGAACTGATCAATCCGATTAGGTTCCCAAGCGGTCTAATAGAATGGATAGCACATGTGCCCACTTGCAAAAAAAAGTCAAACTCCACTTGTTGGAGCATCGATCACACTTCATATATTTCACATTCAATCTTAGCCAAAAAGGCCATAAAGGTCATGCTTGGCTTGGATTTTATAAACAATTTCTCTTATGCTATCTGACTCTTGAAGGCTTGGAGTGTCTTATCTCTTGCAAGTCAAGTGAGAGAGGGAGGGGGGAGGAGGAGTGAGCTTGAGGAATGAATGTGTGGCTCTTGAGGCTTCAGAGTGAGCATGATGACCATTTTGTTTCTTTATTTCTCTATTTTTATGTTTCTCGGACCAGGTTTAGAATAGGAATCCATTTAAAGAGCGCATGACAAAATTTCTAGAAGAGAAATCAATTTTTAGCTAGAAATTGATTTCTCAATTTCTATTTCACGAACAAGTTTCTGAGCAAAGAAATACATTTGATAATAATTCAAAATTTCTATTTTTGGAATAAAAATCCGTTTGATTATAGAATAAAATTTCTATTTCTAGGAATGGCAATAGCCGACGTTCGGTGGTCAAAGTTCGACGTCCAGCAACTGACGTCTGACAATCGATAGCGAGCAACTGACGTCTGACAATCGATAGCGAGCAACCGAAGTTCGGAGTCTGACATCTAGCATCCAATGATCGGCATCTTGCGACCAACATCCAACATCCGATATTTGGGGTCCGATGTCCAAGGTCCAGTGTCCGGTGTCCAAAGACAATGGTCGACAACGGTGGCTAGCGACTGAAGTTTAGTGGCAGTCGGCTAGTGACGAGCGGCTGATGTCCAGCAGCCGTTGGTGAGTGGCAGGCAGTCAATGGAAGACATCCGGTGGTTAGTAGTGGGCCTCTGGCATCCAACAGTTGGCGATGAGCAGCTAACAACCGACAGGCATCTGTCATCTGACGGCCTACAGTCCGCGACAGGTAGCAAAAGTCAGGTGGTCGGCAATCGGCATCCGATGGCGGGCGGCAAGCATCCGACATCCCACGGACGGCGGGTGGGCGACGTGTGATGACGAGAGTGAATCATGAAAAAAGTTTTGATTACTCATTTCTGTTCCAGAAATTAAAAAGCTAAAGATTTTAGCTTTTGATTTCTACTCAAAATCTATTTCTAGAATACAAATCTATTTCAAAAATAGAAAAATGAAATTGCGTGACCAAACGGATTTATGTTTTAAACCTATTCCGAGAAATAGAAAAATAAGGAAATAGAGAAATAGAAATGTTGTCATATGCGCCCTCAGTAACATAATTTTATTTTTCTTTTTCTGAAAAAAATTTCTACTTCAAAAATAAATTTGGACTAGAAATCAAAAGTTAAAATTTTTAACATTTATATTTTTAGAACAAAAGTAAGAAATGAAAACTCTTCTTATCATTCACTATCATCATCGCTCGCAGCCCACCCACTACCCGTGGGACATCAAATGCCCGCCGTCAACTGTCAGATGCCGGCCACTCATCACTAAACACCATTTGCCCACCTCTCACTATCAGACGCCACATGCCTCCCACCACCACTTTAGAGAGAGAAATTTTATGTCGTTATCAAACAAATTTCAATTTCAAGAACATAAATTTTATAAGGTTATCAAATGTGTATTTTTGCTAAGAAACTTGTAGAGGGAATAGAAACAAAATCAAAATCAAAATCAAAATCAAAATCAATTTCTAGCCATAAATTGATCTCTGGAACAGAATGGTTATTATGCGCGCCCTTAGTCCTACATCAGGTGGAAGAAGAAACTAACAAGTACGCTTTCTCTTTTAGTAGCGAGGAACAAAAAGAGTTTTGGTAGTCTCTTGGCCACATGTGAGGTTGCTATCTCAATTGCAATGAGAAAAGTCTTCAATCGAGGCACTTTTTTATTCCATAAAGAATTAGTTTAAATTTAATTTTTATTTATGTGTTTAAGAAATAAAATTAAAAACTTAAAGATTAATAACCAATCCTGTCCGGTTTGCCGATTATATTCCCGGAATTGGGAACCGGACCGAAAATCACCGCTTCCAATTTAATGGAACCAGGAACTAGACCGAAGCCCCTTGGGATTGAATCAAACAGCTGGTTTAATCCAGTTCAAGTGGTTCCTTTTACTCACCCCTAATGAGGATACACGGGCTACCTTACATGCCATGTTGACATATAAATTTTGGTTATTTAATGTAACCATTAATTGCACAAAAAAGTAAGGAAACCCCTAAATGAAAGATCATTTGCATTTGTATTTCATTTAGGTCATGCATCGTGGCACCTACCAATCACATGGCCTCTCTATGATGGACATATCACATGTTGGGCACATGTCTTGGTCAAAATTCCATGACATCACCAGGGTCATGCATCCTTAGGATAGGAACTCCACATGTTTGGTTATATCATGCTCACAATTAACACACGCCTATTTGAACTTGGATGAGGACTTCGGTCGAAATTTGAACGGAATGGTGAAGATTGAGCTTTAGTTTTTAGGAAAAAAATGCGATCTTATTAAGAAAACTCTTAGTAAATTTTGAAGTGCTCAAAACTGCTCATGAGATTTTAGTCAATTTGATAATGGTCTTAAAGCATGTTTGATCCAAGAAATCAATCCAGTATGAACTACAAAGTCTACTTCCAACGGAACAAGCTTAGACTTAAATCCAAATCTTATATTGAAGTTAAAGACTGAGAGAATCACTCTCATTCCCATCCTCACGCGAGTTCAAAATGTAGTTAGTTCAAATCATGTCCATAGCAAGGCAAGTTCATAATGAAGACCAAAACGTGACGAGTTCAAAAAAAGATCAATCCAGATTATATGACGGTTAATGATTTGATTTGGATTCCTCACCAAAAAAGATTTGATTCACTCAATCTCATTTGATTGGCAAATCAATCTCGAGACAAGTTTTTTTCTAAATGGAGAAAATCTATTGATGGAAACAAAGACACTGATTATTTATGCAATCAGAATATGTGGAGATTCTATCTTTGTCACTCAACAGCCACTAAATCTTTTTAATATAGATCTTTCCAACAGGTAAATTGGAAGATAGTCTTCTGAAGATTGTCCAATGGCTAATTTGGAAGTGAAGAAGTATTTAAGGAGACCAAGGTACCAAAAAGCATGTAAGAGACAAGATCGAGAATCTATAATTCCAAAGTTTGAGTGAACTTTGATCATACACTTATCTTTCTTGGGCTTAAAAGTTGGTGATCGTGAGAGAAGTACAAAAAATAATGTGATTTATCACTAAGTGCTTACACACAATATTGTAATCTCTTGTTAATTATATAGTGAAATTCAACCAGCGGATTGTCAGTGTGGGAGAATGGACATAGACTTGATCTAAACTAAATCACATTAAATCTTGTTTATAATTTCTCTAATCCCTAAACTCTTATTGTTTATTCCTATAATCTACTTCACACTCGCTAGGTGCTTCTAAAGTCTGTTATACCGCATAATAGATTCCAAACCTTGTTCTAGAATATGACCTCTATTCAGACTTTAATCTTGACTCATTCCATTTCGGTTTAAATTATCAAAATTTTATAGAATTACCTATTAAGCCCCTTTAGGTGATACTTACTAGTTATCTCAATCCTGAGGTTAGGAGTTTGCAAAACAAAGGTTGTTATCAAATAAAAAATCGGATTTTTTTGTAACAACTTCACGACCACATCTTTATTTTTCCAAAGTCGAGTGTTAGTGCTTATAAATACGGGAGTACTCATCACACAAGTGGAGGATGCAAGAGAGACAGAGAAGAGAAGTGGCCTTTTTTCACGAGAAAGAGGAGAGAGAGGGATACAGTTCGCAAAAGGGGAGATACACCAAGAGGATTCGTTAAAAAGGAGGGTTGCACACTAGGGCTATCAGAATCGAACAGAAAAACCAAACCAAAACTCAAACGGAACAAAATTTCGTACATTTTCAATACAGATAACCAAAAAATAATTTTCTTTTTCTGGTTCGGTTTGATTCGATTAACCGAGTTGAACCGAAATTCTCAACAAAACTTTAATGTCCAACTTAAAATCTCTCTTTTTTCCAATCTGGTTTGGTTCCAATTAGCAAGGCAAAAATAGGAAAATCAAAAAACCAAAAATCAAACCAAACCAATCTGAACAAGGGTTTCGGTTCGATTTTTTTCAGTCCATGTCAGATTCGGTTCGGGTCAAATTCACACCCTATTATTCGGTTCGGTTTGGTTTGATTCGATTTTCTTGAAATCCAAACCAAATCGAACTGTCGACGCCCCTATGAACACAATGCAAAAGGGGACGGCCATACATTGAGAGAGAGAGGACATTGTGAACACTCAGAAAGAGATGTGAAGATTTGATCACTCTCACCTGCAGCAGTGTCCCTGTTGCTGTGGCCGTGCAATTTCATCCCGCAGCTGAGATTGCGCCTCATTTTTTCGGTGTTCACTGTTCTAACCGAGCGAGCCCCGGACAATGACGTACTTGTTCACTGCTGCTGCGTCACCATCCCTGTTCACTGCGGCTGCGTCGCAGATGATTATAGCATGGACCGGGATAATTTAGAATACTATCAGGGACCCTATTTCCAGGTAGAAGATTATAGCATGGAATGTGGGAATGAGGATAGTGATGAACTTATAGCAAATGCCCTTCAAGAGGAACTATCTCAGCTCGCTACTACAGAAACAGATCAATCTGTGCATGAAGAATCGGAACAGTTGCAATCATCTTTCTTCTTACCCGATTGGCCTGAACAATCTATTCAAAACTATGCTTCAGGTCTTTCTTAAGCATGAAAACAGCTTGAACCTTTGCGATACCATATTAAGGTATACACTTTTATGTTTCAAGTTGTCTGTTAACTAGTCGTCCATTGTGGGAAAGCAGAAGCTATCTTACATTCCAGTTCATGTCCTAGCCCTGATGAAGAAGGGAAAGCCACAGTTGATGATCATTGTCTGCCGCACTGGCCATATTTCTTAGAGCTGCCAGATGAGTATGCCTATGACGGCGAACTGGGAAGGAGGTTAAATCAAATGATTTGTGTTCCGGTGACTTTAGCATTCATCAAAGAAATGTTTAACCATCTTAAGTTGCCGCAACAGCAAGCCTTTTCTCGCCTTTGATTAATTGCAATTGCTATATTTCCTTTTTGCTTTCACGGTGTGAGCGAGTTATCACCCTATCATCTAGGGAGAATGTTTAATCTTTTAAGAACCAATGGGAGTGAACCTCTTGTTTTGAGTAGTGGAATTTGGTATGCATAATGTTTCCAAGCGCAAGAGTTGTTAAATATCACTTATAAGAGTTACTATTATGATGAATTGAAATTATCACAATGAGTTTTAATCTATGTCTCAATCTCCTAATGGACAATTAGAAAGCTCACTCTGTATTTGTCAGGCCGGCTTGATTCCTATTTTTCTTCAAACCGTTTCTCTAGTTTTTTTCCTCCTTCAATTAATGTTTTCTGACAACGGAATTGATCCTAGAACATTAGGATGGAAGATTGGTACGATGGGTAAACGATGAAAGGTGATGTGAGCACATGAAAATATTTCTCAGACTCGAATGTAATCGATTCAACTCAGCAGGAGATTTATCTAAATCCATATGCTCATGAGTCTTAGGTTTTTCTCGATTGGACCACGGTGGATCATTTAGACTAATGGGATCCTGGTTGTTTGCTGTTGTTCATGTTCAGCCAAATTACACCACAAATCCGGACGTTATTTCTTTGCAGCTGTTCTTGAGCTTTGTGCAGGTGCTGTCATTAGCAACAGCAAGCCATCTAATCAAATACTGACAAGCATTCACTCTCATCGATCGATTGTTCTATTGACATCTAAATTTTAACTAAATACTAAAAGTTAGATTGCATAGAAAATTAACGACGGACTCACACACCTAACAAAAAAGGATTTTCACATCTCATAGGTATTAATATTATTTGCATCTACTAAGTTTTATTTTCAGTTTATTTTCCCTTATTTTACTGTATTTGGGAAAAATATAAAAGTTAAAAAAATTATTAATTAATTTCATATAAAAAAGGGTTAATGCCCTAAAAAAAACCCCACAAACTGGTACACTTGTGACAAATTTACCCCAAACTATTTTTTTGACCACCAAAAACCCTAAACTGGTACATATGTAACAGATCTACCCTCCGTTAGTTTCCATTTAATTTTGCCATTAACCTTGCTGACCTGGTTGCTAAAGTGGCAAGCTATGTGGAAATTCATGAGTTTAATACCATTAAAAACCCCAAAGTGATATATTTATGACAAATTTACCCCAAATTGATATATTTATGACAAATTTTCCCCAAGATGATATAATTATAACAAATTTACTCTAAATTAATTTTTTCAATCATAAAAAATCTAAATTGGTACACGTGTGGCACATTTATCCTCTTTCAATTTTCCCAAATTTGACCGAGTTGTGATGTCCAATCAGTTTTATTTTCCAGATTACTCTAACATTGCCTCCATATCATTAATACTTGAATTTTTTTCTTTTTATTGGAATCATTATTAGAAAGCTATTCAAAGACTACCAAATGTGCACTTCATTCTTGTGCCGAGAGGATGCCCATAAACTAAAAGATGGACAGATCGCTTGCGCACATATGCAAAAGAATCACACTCAAAGTACACCTGAAATCAAGGACAAACATAAGTGATTTTGGTTTTGGCATTTCAACGAGCATGTGATGTACGAGTCAATCATACCATTCACATGCAAGTTCCATGTTAAAATTTTGACACACTTACGATTCAAGGTAGGAAAGACTACATAACGCTAATAAGGACATGGACTGACACGAATGACCAACAAAGCAAGAGTAATATGTAAGCATACAAACAGATTGCAGACAAATAGTAAACCATGTGGGGCTAAGACATATAAACATAAATCCAAGTTTGTCACAAACCAAAAACAAGCGAAGCAACCGTGATATGTGCACTTCTTTTGTATATGTGCGCAAGCAATCCGTCCATCTTTTAGTTAATGGGCATCCTCTGGGCACAAGAATGAAGTGCACATTTGGTAGTCTTTGAATAGTTTTCTAATAATGATTCCAATAAAAGAAAAAAAAATCAAGTATTAATGATATGGAGGCAATGTTAGAGTAATCCGGAAAATAAAATTAATTGGACATCACAACTCAATCAAATTTAGGAAAATTGAAAGAGGGTAAATGTGCCGCATGTGTACTAATTTAGATTTTTTATGATCAAAAAAATTAATTTATAGTAAATTTGTCATAAATATACCAACTTGAGGTAAATTTGTCATAAATATACCAGTTTAGGGTAAATTTGTCATAAATATATTAATTTTGGGTTTTTAATGGTATTAAACTTATTAATTTTCACATGGCTTGCCACGTCAGCAACCATGTTAGCAAGGTTAACGGCAAAATCAAACGGAAGCTAACGGAGGGTAGATCTATCACATATGTACCAGTTTGGAGTTTTTGGTGGTAAAAAAAATAGTTTTTGGTAAATTTGTCACAAGTGTACTAGTTTGGAGTTTTTTAGGATATTAACCCTATAAAAAAAAAAAAAAAAAAAAAAAAAGGAAATGGGCTTGCGGGACTGCGCCAATTTTTTTATTTTTTTTCCTATGCACTAGCCTGTGCCCATTCCACCTATTCTTTTTCTTAGCCCGGTCCCATCTCCCTGGTCTTCTTCCTCCCTCCTTCCTCTGCAGCCCACACGCGCAGGATGCCCCGCCGAAGGAGACTAGTGTTAGCCGGCGACATATGAGACAGCAGAGCAGAGGACTTCAATGCCCCATAGGCCCGGCCAAGGTAGAGAGGCCTACGCGGAGGTGACAGGCTCAAGGTGACCGCAGTTCGGCCGAGGGTGAGGCCGGTTGGTGTGCCGAGGACCAGCAGCCGAGCTACCTCCGTCGACCAGCCTCCTCGGCCTATAAGTAGGGCCTTCAGGGCGCTAGTTCAAGCAGAGCGAGAGAGCACCGGGAGGGGTGAAACGAAGAGAGAAATCTGGGGGATTTTGGGAGGAAAATCGAGAGAAAGGGAGGGTTTAGTTTGAGAGGAGTCAAGAGAGAGAGAAGGCGGAGAGAGAATGAGTGAGATCACGTGCAACGCCTTTTGCTTGGCCCGACGCTGCTGCCGCCGTTCAGCCACCGACGACACCGCCTACTCGCGTCGCTCCTGTTGTCGCCCGATTCCATAGACGTTGCCACTCTGTTCCGCAAAGAATCAGCCGCTCACTAATCTTGGCCAGGCCTCACACCGTCGAACCTGCCATCACTCCGCCATCGCCCGCCACTTCGCCGTCACATATGTTGGTCCCTCAACGACGAGCTGCTGCCCACCGCCAAACCCCTTGCTGAGCCACTAACCCGCTGCGTATACCCCATGACAATGGGCGTTGTTCGCTGTGGCTGCCTCCGTCGGCGTCGCGTGACTACAAGGAGAGGCAACAGCCGTGAAACAGGTCAGGTGGGGCTCTATTGGCAACCCCTTTTTTAATGTAATATAATAATATTATTTTAATATTTAAAAAATATATATGTGAAAAAAAAAGCTTTAAAAAAAGTTTTGAGTGGTTTTCCCTTAAAGCATGTGAAATTCCTGAAAAGAAAAAAAAAAAAAAAAAAATTGTTGTGCTCAAATCTTTGGAAGTACACACTAAAATTGTTGTTTGCACATTTTCGTTGCTTTGGTGAGTTGTGCCGAAAATATCTTTGTAATCAAGAATATTGAGTACAAGATTTGATTTTCCATCTTAGGTCATGGTGTATATTCGTTTTATAGGTCTAATTATATTGTTTGTGTTGATTTTTAATAAGCTTTACATGTTATAATAAAAATACAAAGATATCATATTGCATGCTAAGATAGTAATTAATTTATTTATTCTTTAGGATCTCATAGCATAAAAATTATCTTTCTAATCCAGAATACTAATTAATTTATTTATTCTTTGGAATAGATTAGGTAATTTTATGATAGGATAATTCATGTAGAAATAAAAATAAAAATAAAAAGTAGAAACCACATGAGCGTTTCATAATAGAATAGATTGCATCATTAATGCCATGCCATTCATATTGCTTGTCATTTGCCACGTTATTCATATTGCCGCTAAAAGAGTATGAATTTGAGTTTGATCTCACGTCATCGGTGTGGAGATTTGTATTATATTTATAATATGTACATGAGTGGGAAAAACACAATTAAAAAAGGTTTTACAAAAATAACAATCTACAATATCATTAATAATAATTTACAGTATTGGTACGGTATAAATTGTGAAAGATTTGCTCTATCAACGAAATCGACACAATCTTGGAAGATCCGCTTAATCAATGGAATTGTCACAGATTGTAGAAGATTGCTATATCATGAGAGATTTGCTCTATTACACCCCTTCAAGCAAAATGGTGACGGAGGCACTATGAGTTTGTCACGCAAAATAGGAAATCGAGATATGGATAGAGGCTTTATCATGATATCAGCCATTTGAACTTGTGTAGGAATGAAGCAAACTTCCAATTGCTTCTTTTTAATTAAATCATGAATAAAATGATAGTCTAATTCTATGTGCTTGGTTTGGGCATGAAAGATGGGATTGGCAGCAAAATAGATTGCCCCTACATTATCACAAAGAACAAGTGGTGGCCGATGTAAAGTGTATTGAAGATCTTAAAGGAGTTGTAATGGCCATAATAATTCATAGGTTGCGTTTGCCACCCCTTTGTATTCGATTTAGTGCTAGATTAAGCAATGGTTGGTTGCTTTTTAGAACTCTAAGAAACCAAGTTGGGACCAAAATAAATGCAATAGACACTAGTAGATTTTCGGTCATTAGGGTAGCTAGCCCAATTAGCATCTGTAAATGCATTGGAGGTCAATTAACAAATAGGTCACAAGGTAATGCCACAATGAATAGTAGCCTTGAGATTGCGCAAAATCCATTTGACAATTGACCAATGATCTACAGTTGGACAATGCATAATTGGCACACTTTATTGACAACAAATGATAGATTTGGTCTAGTACGAGTGAGGTATTGCAATGCCCCAATCGTACTTCGATAAATGGAGACATCAATGAGTGGTTCACCACTTTGTTTCGACAACTTAGAAGCTGAGAGAGCCATAGGTGATAAGTAAGGTTTTGCATTAGCCATGCATGTACAAGTTAGAAGAGTGGCAGCATACTTGGATTGAGTGATAGATGGCCCAATAGAGGATCTAAGGGCTTTGATGCAAGAATGTATGATAAATTTCCAAATCAATGATTGCAAACTCAATGCCAAGGTGAGTGATTAATTCGGTGATGGAGGAGGTAGAGCTCCTTATAATGATAAAATTGTCCACATAGATGAGAAGAAGTAGAATGTGGTTAGATCGATGCTATATGAATAATGAAGAATCAGCAGTGGAGGACACAAACCCGATAAACAACAAATATGAACTAAGCCAAGAAAACCATGCTATTGGGGCTTGTTTTAGCCCATATAGAGCTTTCCAAAGACAACATACATGATCAAGATAATGCGGATCAACAAATCCTTAGGGCTATTTCATGTAGACTTATTCTTTAATGGTGCCGTGGAAAATGCATTCTTAATGTCCAATTGACATAGAGACAAGCTATATGTGATAGCTAAGGAGATGACAACTTGAACCGTTGTCAGTTTGATAACTAAACTAAAAGTTTCATCATAGTCTAAGCCAACCGGTTGAGTAAAGCCATTCACAACGAGTCGTGCTTTGTATCTATCAATGGAGCCATCAAACTTGGTTTTTAGGCGATAAATCCACTTGTAGTTGACCACATTCATAGAAAGGTGATGAAGAACTAGTTCCCAAGTGCCATTTTGAATGAGAGCATTAAATTCACTAACTATAGCTTGTTGCCAATTGGAGTCTTTGTTTGTAAGGGAAAAACAAGTGGGTTCACTTGGTGTTAAGCTTGAGAGAAAACAAGAACAAAGTGGGTGCTTAGTGGAAAGAAAAACCTTTGGTTTACAAAAGTTATTTTTTAGATGAGTGACTATTGGATGGGTAGAAGTTGGCAATTGAGGTTGACAAGATTGTAACAATAGAGCTTATGGAGAAAATGATCCATATGGAATTGTGGAAGTAGATGATTGTTGAATATGTGATGAGGAGTCATCCATGATAGTAGATGGACTTAATGGAGTTGATGTCTTGGTGGACAACCCTTGAAACTATGGGGGCTTGATAGAGGAATAACCAATGCAAATGGGAGAACTAGGCTATAGTGATGACAATTGACCAAATTGTGATTTAGCAAATGGGAAGAAATTCTAGAAAATCACATGGCAAGAGACATGTATTCGACTAGTGCTACGATGAAGATAACAATAGCCACGGTGATGAGAAGAATAGCCAATGGAGATACATTGCATTGTTCTGTCATCAAGTTTATTGCAAGTATAAGGGCACGTTTAAGGGTAGAATGCACATCCAAAAACACACAATTGTAAATAATCGGGTTTTTAGCCAAATGATTTCTCATAAGGAGACAATCCACTCAAGACCGTTGTAGGCATGCAATTAATTAGAAGACCGCAATGAAGAAGGCATCATTCCAATATATACAGGGAACATAAGCTCGGGTAAGCAATGTGATGCTAGTTTCCACGATATGACGGTGTTTGCGCTCAGCACGACCATTTTGTTCCTGCGTATGCGGGCATGAAAGACGATGTAGGATGTCATGAAGATGAATATAAGGATCAAATTTCTAATACTCAACACCTTCATCAGTTTGAAGGGCCTTGATCTTACAATTGAAATATTTTTCCACTTGGAATTTAAATTGCACAAAAGTAGACAATGCATTAGATTTATAGTAAGTGGAAAAAGCCATGTATATCCATTATAAGCATCGATAAAAATGATATAATAATGAAAACGATTCACTGAAGTAACAAGAGACAGTCCCCATAGATCATAATAAAGAATCTCCAAATGAGCATTACACATAGTTGATGATCTAGTAAAGGGAAGACGACGCGACTTGCCCAAGTGACATGATTCATAAAAACTAGATGAGGAAGATGGAGATATTGGCAAGCCATGCCTAGAAATAACTGAAGAAGTAATGCAAATAATTGGATGACCCAAGCGCTCATGCCAAATAGAAGCAGAAACTTGTTCACCAATGAAGCAAGATGGAGCTAGCAATGATTTATTTGTGCAAAGGGACCTTATTGGTTGTACATGCATTATTAAGATAATAAAGTCCATTCTTATGCTGGCCTTTGAGCAAGTGGTACCTCGAGGATTGATCTTTAACACAATAGAAAGTAGGATGAAATTCAAATACCACATTGTTGTCTTTGTTAAATTGAGAAACTAATAATATATTCTTCTTGATAGAGGGAATGTGATAAAAATTTCGTAGTTTAAAAGAACTGGGAGGAGAATGTAAGATGGAAGAACCGATATGTGATATTTGCAAACCTAACCCATTTACAATATGGATTTGATCGATGCCAAAATAGTTGCTCCGAATGTTCAAATTTTCCATGTCAACCGTAAGATGATGAGTGGCACAAAAGTCTAGGTGCTAATATGGTTCAAATGACTCACCAGTTGAAGATGCATACATTGCAAATGGAGAGCCACTATTAGCTTTATAACATAGATTAAATCACTGGTAGCAATGGAGAGCTAAGTGACCTGCACGACCACAAACCTAACAAATGAGTCAAGAATGAGAGGAACCTCCTTCATAAAAATTGCGACCACGGCCTCAACCGTGTCCTTGTCCTTAGCCGCATCCTCGACCATTGGAGGGAGGATTAAGGACAACATATGATTTAACCGTAGCATTAACAATTGGAGAAGACTCTATTGGAGATTCAGTGGTGTTGCTGTCACGCCCCGAACCTCGAGCGCACGCACATCCCACTGCGGTTGATCAAATATGCGACATCCCAGGATACGTCGCCGACCCATTCATTTCATTACGCATGCGGAAGCGAAATGAATCCCCTGACAACATTTAACTTGGGATAGAAAAGCAGGCAATCAATCACAATACCAAACACTCATTTACAAACACATAAGCTTAAATACAACTCTGGACTGTCTACAAAATAGATCACCTCGACAAAAGGGGAACTATCCTAAAACCAACTAGCAGGACACGTTCACCGATACTTTAGTCTCCACATTTCCAAACTTAGGGCTTCGGGTCCTCCACAGAAGACTTACCTCCCCTCAGTTCCTTCCTGCAGGTTAGCACAATTCAAATCACTCAATCACAGCTAGTAATATGAACTTAAACAACCAGAACGCATTCTCTTTCATATAACCAACAACCGCGGGGGTCCTGATTATAAGACTAAATCGTTATGACACGTCACATTCCATGCCACACAATTTTGTCCCATAATCCGACACATCAATAACACTCAACATGCATTCCAATTGGTATTCACTGCCACACAAGGGCATAGCCTACTCGCAGTTCGGCTATCTACTGGCATATAGCCAAGCATCGCCTCCCCCCATGGAGCGCGGCTTCGTCAGTACATCGACAATGTTCCCGAAGGAGCATGGGCCCAGAATCAACTGCGACCCGCATCCACCGTGTGGGCATCCCATATAGGGGCAAGTCCGGCTCAACGGCTCAAGACGATTCTTCTTAATTATCACACAGCCAAAGCATACTCGGCCCCAGGACACTTTATATTTCACTCAATACTTCCACTTAAAATAGTGATCTCGACCATTTTTCTTCATATTAAAAATACTTCAGAAATTACTCACGTGTGTGGGGGCACGCTAATTTCGAACCAGAAAGCCAATATCTCACTTTTTCAAACCCCACTATTTAATATAATTATTAAAATCCAATTTTTGTATCAAAACCCAACACTTGGGTTTTTATGAATAAAATTCTTATTCATCACAATCAACACTCAATTTGCCACATCCATTCATCAAATTCAAATTCTAAAGGCACAGCAGCGATCAGCACGAAATTATGAGAATTTAGAATCACAAAATAATTTTCAGAATTTATTAAATAATTAAATTTATTTCGAAAATTAATTAAATAATGATATCCATGTATTTCACGATCCACGCTCAATTTATAATATCCAATCATCAATTTCGAAATTTGACTACACAGCAGCGATCAGCACGAAATTCTGAGCAAATAAGGTCCTGACAAAATTTTCGAAATTTAATAAATAATTAAATCTATTCGAAAGTTAAGTAAATAAAATATTTTAATAATTCCGAATAATAAAATATTATTAAATTATTAAACAATTTCGAAGTATTTATTTAATCCCAAAAGTAATTCATTTATGTCAAATCACCATTATACTAATATAAACTTCCATTTAACCTTAAATAAACATACTTTAAGTTAAACCAACCTCTTAATCTAATTCACAATTAAATAAACTAAACTAACCACCTAAGCTTAATTAATTTAAGCTAAGCACACCTAAAGCATAATTAACCCTCTAAGCGAGGTTTAGTGAGTCACCCGATTAGCGAACCGAGCAAACCAAAACGATGGGGATGACGCGAGGATCGACTTTCCTCAAGGTGGGCCAAGCATTCGAGCTCGGGAAGATGGCCAAAACGGGTCAAATGTTCGCTGCCATACCCAGTTTTCTAGCTTCTGTTTGGGGCCGAGAAGGAGCGGATCCGGTGGCTGGTGAGGCGTGAAACCGGCGGAGATGGATGGCGACAGGTCAGGTGGTGATTGGTGGCAGCTCCGGCGACCCTTCGGCGGCGGAGACGAGCTCCAACAGCTCGTGGAATGCGCGAACAGGGGCAGACGGAGGCGGCTGGGCGTCGGCCAAGCGCGGGCGGACGGGCAGCGACGGCGAGCACGACAACGGCGAGCGAGCGGTGAACGGGGACAGGCGGAGGCGTGCGATGGCTCCCGGCAACGTTGGCTGCTGCTTCTGCTTGGCATCCGACCAAATCTGAGATCTCGAGCAGCAAGAAGAAGAAGATGTAGGAGAGAGGTGACGGGAGAGGAAGGGGGAAGACGGAGGGCGTGCGGCTAAGGCGGAACGGCGACGGCGGGTGCGGACGGCCGGCGACCAGCGGGCGGGGAGAAAGGCAACGAGAGAGAGGGAAGGAGGAGAGAGAGGAAGAAGAGAGAGAGATGAGACCTTTCTCTCATTTTCTTTTCTTTTTCTTTAATCCAACCAAAAATGGCCCACCTCATGACCTCATGGATGACATCACACTCCACTCACCCAATCCTCCACAACCTCTTCCAATGGTTGCAATTTATTTTTCCGCCGGGGCATAAAATCTTGTACATCCAATTTCTTCAAATCTCATCAATTCTCTTCCAATTGAATCAAATTGAAGTCCATAAAATAAATCCAATGCCACCACACTTCAATTCACATCTTCACTTGATTATAGAACCAACTTAAGTCCCAAAAGCGCGACCAAAGACGAGCCTACTAATTTCTCGAGCCAAATTAACCATTCTCTCGATTATTTTGGTAAAAACTCAGCTTGCATGAAAAATCTTTCGAAGATTAATCAATGTTCCTAAAATGATTTGTGACACACCCAAACTTCCAATTTCTGAATTCGATCTCAATTTCACGGTTAATTTCACTTTGGCACGATACTAGCACGGCCCAACCTACCGGGTAGCCTTTAGAAATTTTCATGCATTTGACCTGTGGTTGATCATCTCAAGCTACAATGTACATCTTTGAAACATTGACGACTTTCGATTGTCGGGGTAATCTCAAGGTTTCAGATACGGACACAGGGTACCCAATCGATAGAAAAGTCGGTCTAGTGCTGATCGATAAGAATTGTGCGATCTGGTGGAATCACCCACACCTGATCACATGCCTCTATCGAGTCGACCTATCTCCGATCTCTAATCGATTTTTAATTGTGCCGTAATGACCCTTGCAGATTAGCTCGGTCGAAAGGTCGCTTCATAGTCAAATTCTCGAGTCTGATGCATTAGAAAATCTTAACGGCTTCACCCGATAGACTAGTTTTCACATGAGTGGCCCACTCAAGGAAAAGAACTATATGCGTGCCAACGAAATGCCCGTCTCAATTTATTGAAAATAGGATTGGAAAATCGGGATGTCATAGCTGCTTTGAAGAATAACTTCCTGATTGTAAAGCAAGCCAAGGAAGTTATCAAGAGGTAGTGGATTAAGATGAGATTTGATTGATGTAATGAATGCATCATACTCCGAACCCAAGCCAATGAGGATGCTAAGAACTAATTGGGAATCGGAGATGGGATGAATAACGGCAAAAAGTTGATCCACAATGTTCTTGGCTTTTTGAACAAAGGCTTCCATGGAAAGAGAGCCCTTCTTTAGAGATCAATGCTGATACTCTAATTGCATTATGTGAGCTTGAGATTGAAGAGCATAAAGTTTCTCAAGCGAGGTCCAAACATCATGAGAAGTCTCAAGACCGACAATATGTGAGAAAACTAATTCAGTAAGAGTGGGAGAGGATGCAATAGAGGATGAGTTGATCTTAATAATGCCATGTGGTATGATCCAGGTTGTTGGTCACAATATTATTAGCATCAGTGATGGTGGGTGCCGGACAAGGATATGAGCCATCCACAAACTGAAAATACCCATGAAGACGAAATAAAGGAAGAAATTGTGCTCGCCACAGAAGGCAATTGTTGCGATTTAGCTTGATTTGGAAAACTTGAGATATATTGCCAAGAGCAAAGGGCGGTTGGAAGGGGGATAACAAGGATGTAGAAGAAGACATTATAGTAGAGAAGAGAAATGAGATGCCAAAAAAAAAAAATTGCAAAGCTCTGATACCATGAAAGAGTATGAATTTGAGTTTAATCACACATCATTGGTGTGGAGATTTGTATTATATTTATAATATGTACATGAGTGGGAAAAACACAATTAAAAAAAATTACAAAGATAATAATCTACAATATCAGTGATAGCAATCTACAACATTGTTACAGATTGTGAAAGATTTGCTATATCAATGAAATTGACACAAATTGTGGAAGATCAACTCAATCAAGGGATTGGCACATATTGTAAAAGATTGATGTATCATGAGAGATTTGCTTTATCAACACTTCATGGATGCCATGTCATATCATGTCATATGTTTATATATGCCATGTCATCCATGCCTTGTCATTTGTTACGCGTTATATAGTAAGTGCATGTATAAGGTAATATAAAATAGATTGCATGCCATGTCGGATTAGTGCATCATTTTTTCCCATCATTAAAATTAGATCATGTTACATGTCATGTTAAACTTATGTTAAAGTTGCATATACTTTATTTTAATAAATAAAAAAAGCCCAAAAAGAATTAGTTTGAATTACAAAATTATTTATAAATCATCTTTAGCTTAGGCATGCATTTGTTTTTACTAACATCTTACATAATAATCATTAGAATCAATAGGGCTTTGCTTTGCATCGAGATATTTCAATAAGTTGATATTTATCTTCTTTTGTACTCTGGTCATGACATTCCCAAAGTGGGAGGAACAATCTAGAGGTTTGACTAATGAATTGTTAAACCTATATTTAATTCAAGCTCTCCCAAG
Organism: Eucalyptus sideroxylon; assembly: GCA_014182405.2. Taxonomy (NCBI): domain Eukaryota; kingdom Viridiplantae; phylum Streptophyta; class Magnoliopsida; order Myrtales; family Myrtaceae; genus Eucalyptus; species Eucalyptus sideroxylon. The sequence continues at coordinate 59,970,779 of CM024555.2, read as the reverse complement.
TCTATGCAAATTCACAACTTTGGGTTTAAGTTTTGAACGTGCAAATAATTTTCATTTAAGAGTTGTCACTAATCAATTTATGGTGGGTTGATTAAATACTCAAATAAAGTATTGGGAGAACTACTTTCAAAGATTATAAGTATGGTGACTTGGTTACACTAATGCCCATTTGGTACCTTTTTTTTTATATATTAAAATAAAATGATAGGCAGTTTAGATTCATTTTATTACTCCTTAACATGTGAGGTAACCCCACAAGTTCGCAAATCATCGATTTAACATCCAATAAAGCATTAAATAAATTGCAGGGCTTACTTCATGCAATGAAAATATCTGCAATGTTAACAAAAGTCACGTTAACAATTAGATATGATTTCTAATTAATAAGTATTTACTCAAATTTGTTTTGAGGCTCTCACTTATTTTACTGCATATGTCATACCAAATGTCTATTCTAACGTGGCACGCTACATACTGTTAAATAAACCTAACATGCAAACTATGTCATGCGACATTACTTAAATGATCTAATTTGATAAAGGGCAAAAATCAAATGAAATTATCCTAATATGTCACACATTTAAATGATCCTAAACATGCAATAACTAAATGACGTGCAAGGGATAACTTAATTCTACATGATACATGCATGATATTTTTTTTATGTTTTCTTTTATTTTTAATTGAAATTCGAAATTAAAACTATCTAGCAATTAAACATGCAATTTTAATTCAGGAAAAGGAAATAACAATAAAGTTTTTGTTTTTTTTTTTTTTTTAATTCGGAATAAAATAAAATAAACATAATCCAAACATGTAAAATTTTAACAAGAATCAAATCCAATTCAAATATATTTTTGGCTTTTTTTAAGGAAATTAATTAAACAATATATAGATATTTAATTAAATAAGGGTTAATACCCTAAAAAACCCTAAACTGATACACTTATGACAAATTTACCCCCAAACTATTTTTTTGATCATGAAAAACCCCAAACTGGTACACATGTGACAAATTTACTCCGACTAACCATAAAAAACCATAAAATAGTACATTTATGACAAATTTACCCCAAACTAATTTATTCGATCGCAAAAAACTCCAAATTGGTAAATTTGTGACAAATATACCCTTTGTTAAATTGGATTAATACAAAAAAAATCATATAAATTATAAATTATGACAAACGGAGCGTAAAATCCTAAATTGGTATATCAATCAACTGTCACGTGTTATTTAACTTAATAATTTGACAATAAAATTTAATAAAAACTAACATAGGGTAAATTTATCACAAGTGTACCAGTTTTGAGTAAATTTGTCAAACGTATATCAATTTGAGCTTTTTGGTGGTCAAAAAAATAGTTTGAGGTAAATTTGTCACTGGTGTACCAGTTTTGGGTTTTTTAGGGTATTAATCCATTAAATAATGCAATCTACAATCTTATGTTATCTATATCAATCAAAATAAACTAACGATCATATCCAAGTGGTTATGAATATTGATTGAAAGTTATCCGTTCAAATTTGGAAACAAGTAAATTAATGATCATATCCAAATAGCTATTAATAGGATGGAAGATTTTCCACACCTTGGCATCATATCTCATAGTTAGAAATCCAACAACTATCTAGATACATTGTTAAATTAGGAAAGTTTCCTAACTTTGGGGGTTATTTTAGAATTTTGTGGATATTACCATCTTTAAGTAAATATCTAATAGAATATTCTAGTACCAATAGAATATTTTTAATATCTAACATGATATATCGGAATATACCAAATTATTCAAATAAGGCAGTGAAATATGCGGAATATACTAAAGATAGTTTATTTTCAAATCCGAATGCAACACAATTGGACTGGGTTCACAACTGGCTCTTCGATAGTGAACAGCGAGCGGCGGCGATATGGCTCGCGGTGAAGTACCTACAAAATAGAAACCACTGAAGGTTGGCTCGGTTCGGGCGTTTGGGCGTGAGCTCGACATGGCCAGCTCACGTCGGGGAGGCCACACAGCGAGAGACTCATGCGGTGATGGTGCCGGCCCCCCAGTGCGATTTCCTGGTTCCGGTGAGGATTTGGCAACGACAACGACAGCTGCAAGACAAAAGCAAAGAGCAAACAGCGTGGGGCTTGCAAATTGGTGCTCGGGAGTAGACCACGACCAAGAGTGCGACGAGTCACGGCTTGGCTTGGAACTGGGATTGCTTTTCCTTCTCAAGGCCACCTGCTGATCTCACAAAAGACCCTTCTTTTCAAGCGGTGATCAGTCTTCCTCCACCAGATTTTCACCTCTTGGCCCTCTCTCCATGTCATTTCTTTTGACTTTCCTCCCCGAGCAGGTGCTGGAACTCAGGCTCTCGGATGTCTCGTTAGTGTTAATGGAGACCGGACTGCATGGTGTCGCGGCAGACAACAGCGGCGAAAAACAGCGAAGACATGACGGCAGCGAACAGCAACGATGCAGTACCAAGCAAGTACGTCGTCGCGCGGGTTTGGATTGAAGCAGCAGCAACAGCAGCCTCGATCGTTGGGTAACGCGGGGCGGCTCGATGGACAGCAGTAGCAACCACCATGAAGGAGCAGCTGCGGCGACAGAATGGAGGACTCGCGAGGCAGGGGGTCTCCGCAATTCGGCTAAGAGACTACCCTTCTCTCTCTTTTCTCTCCCTCTTGTGTGTCTCTTTATTGTGTGCTTTGAGATTCTCAATTGCCCCCCTCTAATTTGTGAGGCATATAGTGCAAACCTAAGTTTAAATTTAATCTCATGGGCTTAGTTTAGACCTTTTCCATGTAATTGGCTGAATTAAGCTTAAGACCTATCTATTTGAATTAAGAATTAATTCCCACGGGGTGAAACTAAATTAAATTAACCTCAATTTAGTCCATCTTCCCATGCAAATTTTGCCCACTTGATCCCCCAATACTAGCCGAATTTTGTCCTGCTACGTGGGCTCAATTCGTTCAATTTTAAGTGTATGACCATGCACTGCCAGTACAATGTTAATGCAATAAATGAAAATATAAACTAAATAATAAATGCTCATGAAACTATATGCTATGCAATTTTATTTTTTTTTATGCAATTTAATTATTTTTTGTTTAGAGATTAAAAACTAATTCCCAATTTTCTACGTAATAAATGAATAATTGGATGCCAAAATTTAAGTGTTAACAAAACTATTATTCAAAAATAATTTAAACATAGGTAAGAGTGAAAAGAATCACCTACCAATTTTTGTACACATTTCGTTTAATTATAACATTAACATGTATCATTACGTTGTGATCCGTGTATTTTAATTGCTCAACTTTCATTTTATTCAGTAAATCTAATAGTCCAATAATCATTATTTTTTATGTCATCATTGCATGATGTTTTAAAAGACAGTTTCAAAAGAAATTTAAAATATGACAAAATTAAGCACATAAAAATGCATGTGCAAATTTGTCCAAGCATGCACAAAAAAAAGGATCTTCAAGTCAAATGTGCCTCTTTAGTTCTTGTAGATATGCTTTTAAAGTCAAATGCCTTCCTTACAACGATCTTCAAATCCCCAATGAGACTTGTAGATATGCTTTCAAAGTCGAACATACCCCTTCAACTCTTAAAGTAACACGATCCCCAAAATGCATGTGTAGATCCGTCCAAGAAGGCATATAAAGCTTTTTGAAAGTAAACCATGTATTTTTAATGTAATTAAGAACCAATGAATTTTTCTTAGAATCTTTGAATAAGTTCTTGTAAATTTGTATTGAAAATTGAAATCGAAATCAAATAATACACAATCATGAAGGTAATATATGGGAATAAAGTAAACATTTTGCAAATATGAATAATATTTCTCTACTCAAATATATGATTGATGCTTGCCCAAATTACGACAATGGAGAATAAGTTCAGGAAAAAAAAACATAAAAGAAGCGTTAAAATATAATGGGTGTGTGAGAAAAAGGTAAAAAAAGGTTATTCGAAAAGATGTAGGTAGTTTTGTCTTTTTGAAAATTGAAAAAAAAGAAAATGAGGAAAAAATGGAAGAAATAATCTAAAATCAAGAATGGGACTCACAAGGAATAACGTAATCAAATCAACGTGATAAGAAATTCATGAACCAATAAGGGGTGGAAATAGCACGAACATATCTATATGTAATTTAACTAATACGTTAATTTTTTATGTACCGAATGATTAAAATGGTTATCAAAATTTAGATAACAACAAAAATAAAAAATAAAATCGTCGAATAAAAAAAGTGTAAAGAAATGAGTTTCTTAAAAGTATATTTTAAATATTTAAAAGTCATATGCACCAACAGAAGTTTAGGGTTGTCGTATAAGACGTGAAAATTCGATGACAAATATATCCTGCGTGACAAAGTCGAGGTGAATTTTCCTGTACTTTCTCCTAGTTTTTGAGTACCCACCATCCATCTGCTTACAATTCAAATGGATTTCACAAAAATTCTAAGACCACATCGGATCATAAATTAGTCATCGGATCCGGTCGGAATGGCCCACGACCCAATTTCACATCCAATTTGCCAAATCGGGTCATCCGCCCGTCTCAACTTTCAAGCGTATTGCGGCACGGAGAGATAGAGAGAGAGAGAGAGAGGATGCAGAAGCGAGACCAGAGCAAGTCCGGCGGCTCCGGCGGCGGCTCCGCCCAGACGCCGGCGAAGAGGGGCCGCCCCTTCGGCAGCGGGGGCAGCAACTCCGCCTCCATGGCGGCCGCCGGAGCCGACGCGGCCTCTCCGTCCTCCTTCCTGGGGCCGTCTCTGCAGGTGCACACCTCCTTCGCAGGTCAGTTTCCGGAAACCCTAGCCTCCGTCTCGGCTTAGAATGACAGTACTAGCACGGCCTCGAGTAATTCAAACCGTCGGTAGTGGCGAATTCGTGATCTCTGGCGTTTCACTTGTCGACCTCTCTTCCTGCAGATTGTCCCCTTTGATGGTCTTTGACACGTCGTTTAGTTTTCATCGTTGACGGTCAAGTGGGAAGCACAGGATGTTTTTGAATGTGTAGCTGTTCCCTTTTACATCTGAGAGAGATTTCTCGTGTGAAGCTGGGTAGTTTTAGCTTTTTCTGGTGCTGACCATTCGCTGTGATTGGTTCCTGTTAGATCAAAACAACAAAAGAATAGTGCTGGCGCTTCAGAGCGGGTTGAAGAGCGAGTTGACATGGGCGCTCAACACTCTCACATTGCTCTCGTTCAAGGAAAAGGAGGACGTGCGCAAAGATGCCACCCCTCTTGCCAAAATTCCCGGCTTGCTCGATGCTCTTCTCCAAGTTGTATGTCTTGCCTATTTTTGCGATTCTTTCTCCTCTTCGTTGTTCATTCGTGTTCGTTTAATTGGTTTACAAAGCTTTCCTCTTGATTGACCAACTTTTTCCCACGCCGTTGATGTTGACTAAAGGAATGCTTTTTGTTGTGCAAAACAGATAGATGATTGGCGTGACATAGCTCTTCCGAAGGAACTTGCTAGGACACCGAGGGTCAGAACATTGGGTTCAAATTCCATCGTAACAGGGTTCGGGAATGGATATCATGCTTTAGGCTCCGCTGGGTAATTTCAATCATGCTAACCTTTTTGTTCCTGTGTGTGTTAATGACTTCTACAACGGAAGGCTTTGTGATTGTAATGGTAATGTGTAGATGTTCTTATTGGCAGATTGGGTTCTGGTGCTCCCATGACAGAAGCTTCTTTGCAGAAAAATCTGACTAGACCTCGTCCTTCCGAGTGGTGGTCTGATGAAGATGGTCTATTTAATCTGGATGATGAAGGGCGAGCAGAAAAGCAACAGTGTGCTGTTGCTGCTTCAAATGTTATTCGCAATTTCTCTTTCATGCCAGAAAATGAAGTCATCATGGCACAACACAGGCATTGCTTGGAAACAGCATTCCAGTGCTTAGAGGACCGTGACACAGGTGTGTTCTGTCGCTGATATAAGTGGGATGCTCTGTTTTTATGTCTCCTGGCATTACTCTGTTGGAAAGTAATTCTTGAGAGTGGAACTTTTCTTTCCTGTAGTAGACTGTAATTCCAAAAGCACTGTCTGGTTTAGTTGGGAGGGCCCTGTTTGGTTTTGTCAGGATGGGAAAATTAGAATGAACACTGAGTATTCAGGATCGGTATAAATATATGAATAAAATTTTCCAAAGAAAAGAAAGTGAAAAAAGGAAGAAGAAGTGATATCATGTCATAATTCTTGATTTAGTTGTTGCCATGCCGTAAAAGTTCCTCCTTTATGGGATTACTTTTTTGGTTCTCCATGCCCATTACTTCTTCTCACATGTGGGTGGATGTATTTGTCTAAGATATTCTTTCAGATGCAATTTCTATGTTTTCATCAGTACTAGGATTGTCTTGTTACGTTTCCTTGAGATATTACTGTTAACAAAGTTCGTAGTGATCCTACTGTCTTCTATTAGAATTATAAAAGGGCATGATTGTGTAATATTATTGTCTAGGCTTGATCTTTTGGTGTTACCTCGGATACGTTGACAGTAGACCCAGCTACTACTTTCATGGGATGTTTTTAAGTGTATGATGGATATCAAGTAGCAGGTCTAGGTGCATAAGGATTGTCGGATAGTCTTGATTTTTTATATGTTTTGCAATGAGAAAAGGATGTATCATCTAGCAGCTCAGACTTTCTCAACTCGGAGAGTTTTGGAGTTCATGTGGGGAGATATTTTTAGTGTGCCAGCTTGCCCTTGGGTTATGTCTGTTTAAAATTCTGTGCAAAGGGAGGATTAGTGCTGGTATGCATAAGCCTTTTCTTGGTACCTTTTCGTATTTTTTTTCTTTTGCTTTTTTGGGATTTTTGGCTGGAGGGTCAGGGCAAGTAGTACTTTCATACGGATATGCTTTTAGACTGAAACTTGAGATGCCTCTTTCATACAATTCAAGATCAGGTATTTTATTTACTGATTTCTTATGTGCTTTTTCCAGTAGATCTTTTTGTGATGCAAGATGGAAATTTCTGGTCCATTCTTTTCAATTGAATATTCTAGATGTGACATTTGATCTTCTCCATTAGATTAAGGTGTTGAAGCGGGAGTAATAGGATGGTTTTCTGGCATTTGTTTGGCTATCATTTAAGAGTATTGAATTCAACATTCATCTAAAATTTGTATCTTGCTTTCTGTTTTTGATCCTTTTTAAATAGTTTCATGATTCCAGCACAGCAACTAGTAGAGTTCCAGTTGCTAACTGATGCTAAGTGTAAGGTCTGATAGAAAGCATGATACAACTTACTCATGGTCGGAGCCATCTTTATTTCACACACTTTAAATCATAGACTTGGTTTACACTGTTTCAACCACGGGAACCATGCAATCCCCATAGTGTCTTTGAATATAGTTTGTATGTGAGTATGTATTTATGCATGCATCCATCTATTTATGTGTATAAATTAGGCTCTTCCAGGAACATTTGCTAAGTCTCAGTTTTACTTACATGTTTGGATTTATTTATCCCACAATGGACTGTTGGAGCATCTGATGTACACTATTGATGCTTGGGCCATTATAGAAGTTCCCTTGCGTGGTTGCTGATTGCTTTAGTACGATCTGGTAAAATGCGAAATGTGTGTCCTCTGAAGTTAAGGTCCAAATTTCTCTTGCCCTGACTAAGGGTGGAACCAGTTGGGATTATGATGTCAATCATTGTGGATACTTCTGAAATTATTGCGTCATCTCAATCATTGCAATACATGACCATGTGCAAGTATATGAGACAATGGCTTTTGTGAATATGTTGGAGCTGAAGGACTCGATGGATCGTTACGTCCAAGTTCCTTTTATGCATAAGAAGTTTATATTTATACGTGCTAGCGTGTTTTGCTTTTAGTTGCCTTGTTTCCAATTGATCTCTCGTCTTAACTCTTTGAAAAACTTGATTTGTTTTTGCATATTTCTCCTCCATTCTGTTATTTATTGTACTTATCTGTTTTAAAAACCTTAAGAACTTTACACTATGTGCAGAGGATGAAGAACTTGTCACCAATGCCCTTGAGACAATTGTGAATTTGGCTCCTTTGCTCGATCTTCGGATTTTTAGCTCAAATAAGCCTTCATTCATCAAAATAACGTGAGAGCACTTTTCCCAGCCTTTTCTTTCTATGTTCTTTATGTAAATTTTGTTCAATTGTTTCTAATTTTGTTTTGTCAAACAGGGAAAAGCGTGCAGTTCAAGCCATTTTGGGGATGCTGGAATCTCCTGTCAGAGCTTGGCATTGTGGAGCTGCTGAACTGATTGGCCGTTTAATTATAAATCCCGATAATGAACCTTTTCTTCTTCCCTCTGTTCCTCAGGTTGCTGAGACTTTGTCTGCTCTATTCTTTACCTTATATTGTGATTAATTGTGCCTTATCTATATAGACCAAACTTTTTATCTGTTTGGAAATTAAACTTGCAGATACATAAGCGTATGGTGGATCTCATGAGCTTACCAACACATGATGCACAAGCAGCTGCTGTTGGTGCTCTGTATAATCTTGCTGAAGTTAATATGGACTGCAGATTGAAGCTTGCCAGTGAACGATGGTAAACATTATGTCTCCTTTCATGAGACACATCAGAAAATCTTAATAATGGCACCTTACATCATCTAATGCGGCTCTCAAAACGAATATAATATACAGGGCCATTGATCGACTGCTTAAAGTGATAAGGACACCACATCCAGTGCCAGAGATTTGCAGGAAAGCTGCAATGATTCTGGAAAGCCTTGTGTCCGAGCCACAGAACAGGCCCCTACTGCTAGCTTATGAGAATGCCTTTGCGGAGATACTATTTTCAGATGCCAGGCATTCAGATACATTTGCAAGGATATTATATGAGCTTACGGCAAGACCAAACAACAAAATGGTGGCGGCTCGTGGAATATGGGGCATGTAATTTTAACCCTCATTTTGCAGTATAGCAGTGTGGCTTGATGACGCGACAGATAGGATAGTAAAGGCCAGGTATATGCTAGCTCAAGAGCTTTGGTTGTAGGTAAGTAGTAGCGCTTATATTTAAACTGAACAGTAGTCAAATGATCGGTATATTCTGATGCCGCATCCTTGGTTGCTTAACAATGCCCTTGCTAATGAGCACATGCTTTGTCTAGCAATATGCTGTGCATTGAAGTCGGCTGAGTTCCTGTCTAATTGTCTACATTACTGGCTTTGTTCTGATGCCACATCCTTGGTTAATTCTCATGTTTAGTTTCAGATATTTAATGTGTATGTGTATCTGCATGAGCACCTGCGGTGCCTAATCTTGATAAGACACTTTTCTTTGAGCAGCTATGTTGTTAAGCATAGTGAAGTCCTTATATCCCATACCGTTGCGGCTTATGGGAAATGAAGGCTGAAGCAGAATATTTTGTCCGGACTGGACCAAACCTGAATTGAACAATTCGAGCCAAGCCCTAAATCACAGATTACAAAATAATCCCATTCAACATCCTATACAGGCTATACAACCTAGAATTTCGGAATTACACAAATTCAAGAATAGAGCATATATAGTTTATCTTGACCAAGCATTGCGATCATGAACAACAATACCAATTCGCAATCTAATCTACCAAGACATTCTTTGGTACTACTTTCTCTTTGAAATTTGAGCTTTGCAAAAGAGTGCTGTAGCTTTTATACAGTGATTGATAAACATCTCGCAGTTGCTTTATCCAATATGACAGCTTGAAAACATGTATTCACAAAAAATGTAAATTGTAACGAATCATAACATGGAGGAAATATTAGGTACCCAAATGGCATAAATTCAGCAAAATACTAGTTCATTCACAACACGATACATGCCTTTTTTCTGATCTTCCACGTCCCTCAATCTTCTTTGTTTAGCACTTGTTTTTCTTCTTTCCCCTTGTATGCATCATGGCTAGAGCCCAAGCCTGAGGATAAGTCTCCTGGCTACTTTGGCCATGGAGCTCGACTTCAAACCCAGAGCTTGTGGCAATGGCCACTTGAGCTTCGAGCTTGTGGCCATGGTGGCCCGACTTTGAACTTCCATCCATGGTTGCTAGAGTGGAACACTCCTGGACACAAATCGGGACTTGAGCCTAGAGTTCGAGGTCAAAGTAGTCGTGGTCGCTTGAGCACGAGCTCGCGTTGGTTGCCGTATTCAGAGTTTGCGACCTCGGTTACTCGAGATCGAGCCTTGTGACCATGGCAGCTGGGAGCCTTGGGCTCGAGCTCCACAGCCGTGGGGCGGGAGAAAAAAAAGTACAAAAGAAAAAAGAAAAGCGAGTGTAGCCGCAAGACGTTGAGGGTAGGGGAGAGAGGGGGAGGCCTCGACTGATGGTGGGCCCACGTGTAATACGTTTTGCAAAATGAATGGATTAATTTTTTGCTAAATTGACATCAGACTTGTACCTAATATTTTCTCCATAGTGTGGTCCACAAGGTCGTGGCGTGGCGGTCGCGGTAGGGTACAAGATTTCGTAAAATGTGAGAAATTTGGCAAAGAGAATGAGAAAAGGCGGAGACAGAATAAAGACAAAGGCTAGGGTTTTCATAATTTTTTTAGGATGTTTTGCTGATAATTAATTGAAATTTCATTACTGATCATGATTTTCTGGCCGATTGGTACCTTTGGACCACTTCGAAGATCCAACAGCTATTGATCCTTTTGAGAAACGGTAAAAGAATTATTGAGAAATTATAGAAGTCCTCCATGGACCAACATAGGACTTAAGGCATGTATTTTTGGCCTCGAAGATCCGGTGTGGTCAAAGAAGACTTCGATTCTTCAAAGGAGGTGTAACCTCGAAACCACTCGTGTAGCCTAACAAGACACTCAAACCTCAATCTAAACGAAAGCCCATTATCTCGGATCGAAGTTTTCTCACCAAACCATCCGTCCGTGCATATATTTCCCTCATTGAAAGTTGACCTATGTATCGGCAGATGAAATAAAATTAAGGGCTGACGAAAATTCCTACCAAACACAACCACAGGTCCTTTCCTCCCTCGGCCAAACCCCACCTACCCTCAATAGACGAACAGGGTAATGACTAAACAAGAAGAGCAGCTAATTAATGTCACATAATCATTTTAAGAATGTCGAGATTGACAATGTTTCATGCATTTGATTAGCAATTTTCTTTGAAAAAATTATTTAAAAAATCTTAAATTAATTATGGATGTGAATTCAATCATAAATCTTTCAATTTGATTGATTCAGTTAAAAACATTTTTGACAATTTGTTGATATAATTATTCCGACAATTTGTCAATGTAATCATTTTGACAAATCTTGGCCGGAAATTGATAATATAAATGCTAGTTGATTTACATGGCAAGGCCCTAGGTGAGGTCTTTGCGGCCTCGCTGGACATGAGCAAGGCAACACTTCCCAAATTTGACAAGGGCCCTATGTGGGATGATTGGCATCAATATTGTTGTTTTACGGCCAAAACTAGCCCAACAAATTATATTGGCAAAACATCGAAATATATAAAATTAAATTGGTCAAATTGAAAAGTTTATGATTAAATTGCCATACATACAACACGTTTAGGACTTTTTTTGTAATTATCCCATCTTGCTTTGGCAATCATAAAACTAGTTACTTAGAGAGATTTTTCTATTGTTCCTTCTTTGAGGCCAGGTGTCTAGAAATTTGAATAGTCAAGAGTTCAAGGACTACTTGTAACATGCTTGGACAATTTTGATTGGGCTTTGCTAGCACAACAATCTTTTGGCTATTATGAGAATAACAATTTGTCATGAGCCACAAATTTTTCAAGAAGTGGACCCATAACAATTTATATTTATTTGTCATTTGGTTTTTGTGGTCCATAATAAACAAACTGTTGTTTTTATAGTACATTAAAGATCGTCACTCAATCATTTTTCATTTCAATTTTAGCTATGAAAGGAAGGCAAAAGCAGTTGGGAGATCATATTCATAGCTACATAAATGAAGTGATCTTGAATATGAATGTGCTCTATCACTATGGTAGAGCAAAAAAACAGCAAATGCTTATAAACCAACCCTCAAAGACACAAATCAGACACCACCCTCTCAATAGACATAATACAAAAAGAATCAATCAGGCTTCAACTTCTCTAACAAATGTACTGAGAGATTGAATTGACTTCTACTGTGCAATGATTCCCCCAGTGAAATCTCTCTCTCCCTTTCTGTTCCCCCGAAAGATGAAGACATGTATGATTCTTGAGGACTTTTAACTAATGGATGCCACTTTTGGGACATCAACAGGGAACTTGTCAATCTCATCCATCCAAGGGTTCTTCTCCTTAGCCGGGTCGATTGTCCTCAGCGCCTGCCACACCGCGCTGTTGCACTTGAACCCAGATCCGAACGCGATCTGCCACGTCCTATCGCCCTTCCTGATCCTCCCTTTGGCCTCGGAGTAAGCCAGCTCATACCACAAGGAACTGCTTGAAGTGTTCCCGAATCTGTATAAGGTCATTCTCGAGGGCTCCATGTGATGCTCGGTCAATTCGAGGCTCTTCTCGAGCTCGTCAAGCACCGCCCTGCCTCCGGCGTGGATGCAGAAGTGCTCAAAGGCCAGCTTGAAGTCCGGAATGTAAGGCTTGATCTTCATCTGGAGCACTTTCCGGGCCACTAGAGTGACGAAGAACAGGAGCTGCTCGGACATGGGAAGGACTAGAGGGCCGAGCGTGGTTATGTTGGTCTTGAGGGCTTCCCCGGCCACGGCCATCAGGTCCTTCGAGAGCGAGACCCCAATCCGCTTGGTGTCATCCTCCCGCTGGAAGACGCAGCCGTAGCATTTGTCATCCGCGCCCTTGTGGGTGCGAACAGTGTGGACGAGCTGGTACTTGGAGCGTCGTCTGTCGGAGGATCGGTTCGACAGGAGGATCGCAGCCCCACCCATCCGGAAGAGACAGTTCGAGAGGAGCATCGCCCGGTCATTGCCGAAGTACCAGTTGAGGGTGATGTTCTCCATGCTCACTACAAGAGCATAAGAGTTGGGTTGCACCTGCTCATGATAATTGAAAAGAAAAAAATGTCAATAAGAAGCTACTTGAGTTGAGTGATTTTATTTGTGTCCAGTTTAGAGAGGAGGAATTACTTCACTTCATATAGTGTTTTCAGTTAAGCAATTCGAATCATAATCGGGGATTCTAGAGAAATTCGGTTGTCGCAACCTACCTGCAAGAGCTGTTTGGCCAAATCTATGGAGATCAAGCCTGCACTGCAACCCATCCCACCAAGATTATAGCTCAGAATGTTGCCTCTGAGCTTGTAGTGATTCACCACCATGGCAGAGAGTGATGGTGTGGGATTAAACAAGCTACAATTCACCACCAAGATCCCGATGTCCTTGGGCTTGACCCCGCTCTTCGCCAGCAGCTGGTCGATCGCCCCAAACATCACGGTCTCGGCCTCTTTCCTCGCCTCGGCCATGCACGGGTTGGGCGGGACCCGCATCACGGCCTCGGGCAGGTACGTGTCCTGGCCCAGCCCCGCCCGCTCGAGGATCTTCCTCTGGAACGTGAGGTTCTCTGCCGTGAAGTTCCCCGTGAGGGCGGAACGCTCCATGAACACCTCCCGCGTGCACTTCTGGGCCGGCTCGGGCTTGTAGCACGCAAAGTCCACCAGGTACACCCGCCGCGGCCGGGTCATGAAGTGGAGGGTGATGAGGAAGACTACGAAGGCCGAGCTGAGGACAACAGCAACAAGGTTAAACTTGAGCTGGTCCCACAGGTTGGTGAGGTCGTCGGCGGTGAGCGTCGACAAGTGGGCCGAGGCCACGAGGAGCAGCGGCAAGAGGAAGATGTACATGGCGTTGGAAATCAAGTAGTGGTAACCTAGCTTGACATATTTGAGCTTGACGGATAAGAGAAAGTTGGGAAGATTGCGGGTGCTTCGCCTCGTCTCCGGCCGAGGGTCGACTGAAACTCTTGCAGACGGCGGCACCGCCCCAGGGTCATGGTTGTTTTTGCTTTCTTTGTCAGCCATTGGAGAGGGATCCGAGCACAAGCAATGAAGCTGCGATTGATCCACGCCACAAACACAAGAAGGTACAAGAGTTATAAGTTCTGCCTCGCAAAGACTCGCAGAAACGTAGTGAATTTAAAGCGAGAGAGCCAGAGATTGGAGGGAGGATGCAACTACCACCAACGAACTTTTTAATTGGTATTCATGAAATGTGCCAACTGACTGGCGGATTTTGGTTCATATACTGCGACATTATCGTATAAAATAATATTCTCTTCTTATGCTCTCGAAAGTTTAACTTTGCTACCACCTGCGGCTGCGCAAGAGATTGTTGAACTAAGTAGGATAAAAGACCATTAAAATACCCTAGCTTGACTCTTTTCTTTTCTTTCTCTTCTCTCTCTCTTTCTTTTCTTTTTTTTTTTTTTTGGTAACTTGATTACTCAATGCTGATGTGTATGTATTTCAATTAATCCATATAATCAAACTGGTCCATAATGGCTAGAGTTATATGATCTGCAGGCCGCCCACATTTCTTCCTCGTCGGATGCATTGTTCTCTCAAAGTTTGACACGTGAATCCGACCATCGATACCCTCTTTTATTTTTTTGAAGACACTTGTCAAATTTTGAATGGAAGACTTTGTGAGAGAAATATAATCTTGAAATCACATAAATTTTTTATTACGAGAATTTGTCTAAAACGGACTAATCTTCTCCGTTTTAATTCCTCGTTGAAGGAAAAAGGGGATTTTATTACATGCCAAGCATCGTATCTTTCTTGTGCCTAAGGCGTTCCACTTAAGGGGCCATTAAAATTGGCTTTTGGAGCATGGGGCCTTATTATTCGAACGTCTTGCGTTCGATTTAGGCACTATGTTTCCCCAGAGACTTGTTATCTAGGGTTTAGGTCACAGCCTGAGAGTTTTCAAGAGAGTTGTTTCTCCTCATCTCGACAAACTTACAAATCATCTTTTTGTCTTACATTGCTCGGTCTAAGTTATATTTTATGTTGTTATAGAAATGGACTACTTAGATGATCATATGTTGGTGAACTACGCAAGTCCTTATGATAATAGTTTTCTTGATTCTTTAGCATAGGTAAACAGCAAGTCCATGATCTATGATTCGATATGTCATAAAAGGTAATGCTCAGCTGATGGTTCTTCAAAATGGCAACGCCACATAATGAATTTATGAAAATACATAGACTATTTTTCACACTCTAAAAATTTCTTTTATTTCGTAAAAAATGAATGATTTAAACAATATTTTCCTTTAAAATGATTGTCTATATCGTTTACAACAATGAATGAAGATATTTTCATCATTCATCAATAAATTATTATCAGTAATGAAAATATATTTTATTGACTGAATATTTTTTTAAAATATATATTTTTAAATTATGTATTTTCATGAAGTAAACGAATGCGAAACCTGGCCGACCCTAGACGTAAGGGACAAGAGATAGAGTCATTTGACCTATGAGAGAGGGAGAGAGGGAGAGAGGGAGGAGATAGGTTGGAGACATAAATGAAAAAGGCGCGGTTTGGTCAGTTTGGGAAGGAAATCTTAGGTGCACATTGGATGCGTTGCCCGGGTATTGTCTGGGTGTCCAATTTATTGCCCTCACTTTTTGGATTTATTGCAATTGAGGCCCAACCGACCGGGTTATGGCCCCACAATCAAAGAAATAATTGTCCTTGGAGAGATTATTAGTTTTATTGGAAAAATGAAAATATTAATATATAGTAGTGGTAGAATAAGTGTCTGGTACAATGGAAACCTACTGTGCCACCATAAAAATTAAGTGTTCTTACTATTAGGTTATGCTTTTCAGAGGAAATGATTCCAGCAAAGTCGTGTTTTCAAGAATATAAAATATTGTTGGGTATGTAATCAAATCAAATTACAAGATCGGTATATTAAGAGAAGGGGCAGAAAATTATACTGAGTTTTGAATTTGGACCACTTACTTAAACGTCTATTTATACTTGCTGCATCAGTTGTTATGCAAATTTTGCTAAGAAGTCTTTCGATAACTGACGTTGTTTGTGTTTCATGTTATGGAGTAATTAAATGACAATCGACATTCAACGGGATGGATGTTGCATGTACAAATGATGGAAAGCAGCTAGAAATTGCAAGTAGAGCATTTGAGATTATATGACTTCAATTTAGGAGTGTAAGTGAGTCGAACTACTCCAGAGCTACTTGAGTTCAACTTACAGATGACTCAAACTTGGCTCAATCATTTTCAAGTCTGACTTGAGTTCAAGTACTTACTCAAACATTAGCTCGTGAGTCTAACCAAGTACCTATATTTCTATATATTTGTATATGTTTATAAATATGGATTAATAGGAAAAAAATTCATTAGAACAATGCATTTTCAAAAATTGAGCTGGAGTTTGAATCTTACTCAAGTTTTGATTAATACTTATTGATCAATCAAGTTAAGTTGAGTCGAGGTTGAACTTGTTGAAAACTTACTCAAGTAGAGTTCGAGCTTGAGAAATTAAGCTCAAGTCAAGTACTGAGTGCAAGGATTAAACCATGTCAACTTGATTACATCCATAATGATAACTCACTGACCAATGGGGCTAGTTGAGTTTCTATTTCGAGCCTTGCTTCCTGCAGTTTCCTTAAGGTTTTCCAAGACGAGAAAGCGATTCTTTTCGTGTTAGCGCCTACTTTAGGGAGAGAAATAAGGAGAAGGGGGGCCAACGTTGCTGGTGAGGGACAGGTGGGATGGACCAATGGCCATTAACAGGCATTTGCGTTCTTTGACCACACAGGCGAAGTCATCTCTTCCTATTAACTCCGCTGGCAAAACAAAAGAGAAGAAAACCCTAAAGCGAATTCGCAATCCCTGACGTGACCGTGACCTGCGTGTTCATTTCAGCGACACATTTTCAAGAATTCATTCAACGAACCCCCCCATCTTCCCACCTACACGACCCGTTTCCCACTTGGGATATGAAGATTCGTGTGTGGACATCTACATTTGCGGACGCATTCCGTATGATCATTTGTTGGGTAGACAAGAAACCGAAGCTCCCACGTTATCTCCCGACCTTTTTTTAACTCCTGTCCGGTGCACCGCTCCAAGAAATCCAGTGATTAACTCTTTGATCGTGAGGTAACTTGGTAAACACTCAATTTGATCGTGTGATTGCCTCTTTAGAGTAATGTTATCAGCTTGGTCGAATGAACCCTTTTCTTTTCTTCACACTCAAGCTTCTATGAGGTTCTTTGTTTTGCTTTCCCCACTCCGAATAACTTTTGGGCAACATCCACCTCTCCTATAGGTGGATCCTTACGCGATGTTAGTGGAACACAACCATTTGCATGCTTCCGTGAGGATTTGGTTGAGTTGATGAGTTAAGATATCCTGGCTGAAAAAGATTACCTAAATAGTCCCTTGAAATTTGAATTTACGCTAAAATCTCTTGAACCTTGTCAGTCTCTTAGTCCTGTAGGAAACAAACACTAATCACAAGCAAGACGATTAATAAATTAGAAACCACGGTTACCTCGGTGGGGCATTGACTTCCCAGTGATCTCGGTGTAGGTTTCATTTAATAAGTGATTAATTGAATTGAGGCAATTAAGTATAGATAATATTTCCTCAAGGCGCCATATTTTCCTCCAACTATGCCTTTGATCGGTCAGTAGACTTAATCATGGGTCTGGTGATTTACAAGTCTGCCCCAGCTGGGCCTAAGCTAAATAGCCCTACCGCATCTTTAGATGAGCTTTCTCAAGTCTTTAACCCATGTTCCAGATTTTATTAGAGCATCAAATAGCTTTAGCTAAGGGATGATTTACCAAATCGATCATAAATCGAAATTTTCAATTTCATCAATGTAATCCTAAATCTTTGGACAAAATTCTAATGTAATTTTTTTTGGACAATTGTAGCCAAAATTATTGACGTGGCATCCAATCATCACCAGCCACCATATGTGGCATGTTAGCATGGATAACTTTACTTAAAATAACGTTCCACGTAGATTGTCATGTCAATGATTTCTAGCAACTATTAGCCAAAAAAAAAAAATTAAAATGTCATGCAAAGATTTAGAATTATATTGGCATAATTAAAAAGTTTAAGACTGAATTGACATTCATACAATAAAGTTGGGACTAAATCGGTAATTTTCCTCTTTAACTAGCCATTAGTGTTCATTTTCAAGATCGACACTTCACGTTTGGGTTGATCAACACATTATTGTTGGGAAAATTACCAAAAGTCCTAGACGTATTTCACTCATGCCAATTCAGTTTTAAACTTTTTCGTTATGCCAATTAAGCACTAAACATTTTTCCGTTTTACCAATTGAACTATTAGGCCAATTTTGATTAGAAATCGCTAATGTGGATATCAGCCATCGTACACAGCACAATCGAAGTTGACTTTGATAATGTTTAATAATATATAAATATTTTAAATTTTTAATTATTTTTTTGAATTTATTATCCTTTTTTTCCTTTTTTCTTTTCTTTACTCTCTTATAAATAAATAAAAAAAAATTAGGCCAACATAGGTCGCTAGCACTCTTGCTGGGCCTAGGCAAGGGCATCGAGCCCTCGCAAGCCTCGAGTGAGGGCCCTCTTCTACAATAGCAAGGGCGTTGACCTAGGCAAGGGCCACGATGCCCTAATTGGCTAAAGCGAGGGCCTGCAACGTCCTCGCTTTGGGCTGGCAAGGGCATTGCTACCCTCGCCAGCCCTATGTTTAAAAAAAAAAATCTAAGTAAAGAAAAGAAAAAAGAAAAAAAATCATAAAATATGAATATATTATTTTAAAAAATATTTACATCGTGTCGCCATATCATATACGATGGCCAATATTCACATTGGCGATTTCTAGCCAAAATTAGTTAGGTGAACTTAATTGACAAAATAAGAAAAGATTTAATATTCAATTGACACATTTAAAATTGAATCAACACAAATGTAATAAGTTTACAACTTTTTTGGTAATTCTCCCTATCATTGGATCAAGTCCAAATATTTTCTCAACGACCCTTCTCTACCTTAGAAATGCAAAACTTTGAAGCAAATCGCAATTCATGTATAAACAAATTCTCCATGAAGGAACACAATGAAGGTATACAGAAGAAAAGGAGGATCCCAACAACTGCTGAGGACGACCTTTTCCTTCGTTTGCTTTGAGTGCACCCAACAGCAAATTAGGGCGAAACTTCTTGAGATTATAGTACAGATTCCTTGTAGTTTCTTGCGGTCATTGGATGTGGGCACCTCCCGCATGTTACTTACAGAATGAGCGCAACAGTCAATTGGTCAACTCATTTGCATATCAATTGCAAGAAAGAACAATTAGAAAAATTGGTAAGAAAATGAAGAGCAAAGGCTTAATAATTGGGTCCCTTTGGAAGAAAAGTCAAACTATTCATCGTCGTCATCGGCACTCATTCTATCATATCAAATCAATACATTTCAATAGCAAAAGGATTATAATATTCCTCAAGATAAGTACCGTCAAGATTCATTCAATATGTACAATAAATTTTGACAACAATAACACTGTATCCTACTAAAAAGTTCGTGTTCAATCATGATTGATTTGTCAATCGTGTGTCTATAGGACGAGTTGATACAATATGTTTTGAGGATAGTGTAAAAGACCCGAGTTTTCGTACAATTTGTGTATTTCAATCAGTTGTACAAACCGTATCATGATCTGTTTAGATATACTTTTCTAGGCTGAAGGGAACGGAACACATCACATCACAATTATGAAACTCCGTATGAGAGATGCTTAGCTGGGGGGATAAAAAAAAAAAAAAAAAAAGCCATCCATGTGCTGTGAAATATCACAGCTGGACGACTTTGAAAGCTGTAAGCTGAACGGAGAATTGATTTCAACTTGTGTTGGACGCTTTAACTGCGAGGGAGAACAGCTCAAAAGTTTCGAAACAGTTCTATAATAAACCCTCAAGGTCGGCTCGTTTCTTGAAGGCGTCAGGGGATTTTCATACTCAAGAATTAGAGGCTGCATGTATAAATCTCGCCATCTACGTGTAAAATGCTCTGAATTGGGGCTGTCTATTTGAGTCGGGGCTAAACTGATTCGTGAAATTTGTTGGGTGTTATGTAGATTTCCAAGTGGTCGATCCTTTGCGCTCGTACCCTTAAATTATCATAAAGGGAAAAAAATAATAATAATGACGATCCACAGAGGCGGAGATAGGGAGGGCCGAGGGGCAAGCAGGACGATTGGCGCGTGGCCCCTCATGGCTCATTATGATAGGGCCCAAAGGCTAATTAATATCGGGGACTGATTGGGCCAGGCCTTGAATTGCATGTTGAAGGGCTATGATATCTGGTTTAGGCTTCTCTTAGACTATTTTTATAACTTTGTTTTTTTTTTTTTTTTCTCTCCTTTTAAGTTTATCAAGATATGCCTGCTTATTTTTCATAAGGAAATTCACAAGGAAGAGTGACGGTGCAGTTGGCACCACATATTTTCACAAGGATGTGGGCCGTGATGATACTGTTATGCTAGTTATGTCCTTTTCATAATTAATGATCAAATATTAAACATTTCTAGAACTTATAACCTTTGATGAAATTAAGATTTTATTTTAATTAAAACACCAATGCGATAATTAATTTTGTCTGAGCTTTTATGAAATGATGAACTTTCGTAAAATAAACTAAAGAAACTTCATTAACTAGAGCTATTTAAATAAAATAAAAATAAAAAGATTTGCTACTCGACAACAAAAAATAATCTAAAGTAGTCTACTTTTTTTTTTATTAATTTATTATGCAGCGTTCTTTCTTGCATGTTCCTCACTGAAAACGCGGCCACGTCATGCTCTCTTTTCTTCCATGTCGTTTTGACAGGCTAATGACCGGTTATTACGCTTTTAGAAGTTGTCACTTTAAAGCACTGCCTTCCAGATGGTAGATGCATCTTCATGAACACATTCAAGTCCGATCGCTTGAGACAGTCCAAGAACATGAACCTGTAACTAATGCAGAACATGGGCCAATGCCCTCAACAATCACTACAACAAGAAATGCACGTAGGGACATGTATAGCAGGACGCTCGAGCATAACGTCCCTGCTTGTCGAAGATTGGGGACGGCGTTTTAATGACATCCCACCACAGAGACGCCAAGTAAAAGTACACAGAAATCTCGAACAAAATGACAGCAAAATTTGACAGAGCTACTGATCAACTTGCATTACTGGTAAGAATAAGAATACTGGTCCGCCGAGCAGAGAACTCTCAAATCAATGACAACGGCTTGATTCGAATAGGACTTCGCATGGCTAGTATTTTCTCAAAATTAGATGGTTTGATGCGTGCATCTATCTCGTTTGCAGGAATCTTCGGCAAATGCTCACCAATGTCTGCTAGAAGGTTTAGCCCTGCTGTCTCTTGTCCAAATGAACAAGCTAACCTAGAAGTAACAATTGAAGTATGGTTGTGAAATATTTTAAATAAAACATGTGCAGGCTGTTGTGGAAACAATCGCATTGGCAACATCATTTGCATGAATGCATCTACTAATAGAAGCTCGTGATGCAATAGTGTTTTAGGAACATTCCCTACGGAAGAACACTTACTAATGAGACTGTGATATTGAAAAAGAAAGTTCTGGTTCCACTAATGATGATGTAAAGAAATTGGGATATTGAACTTCACAGTGATTGTACGATTCCAAAGGCGGCAGGCTTCCCTTATATATTGGGAAAAAAATTTCTGTGGTCACTATGTTTGCTAAGTGGAAGGCGCAGTAATCCTGTGTTAAACAGGGTAAAGTACTTTACAACATGTCACATTGATAATAATCTGATATGCTAAATCATCACTTAACTAAAAAATTTCGTCATTTGCATAATTATAGACAAGTTAAAGGGACCATCTGTGTACCTTGAGCACTAGGGACATGGAAAATCTTTGCTGATACATAGATAAATCACCATAAATTGCAGCAGAGTTTTTCCAGACCTTAAAATGATGACTATCCATATATTCCCGGAATGATAGATGTTGATGATTTTGAATATCGATCCAAAAGCGACAAAACACGGGCAGCCCTCCTCCCAAGATGACTTTCATCGCGAATGTTCCGGCCAGCCATGCGAACGAGAAGCAATTTAGCTGTTGATCCATAGCGTTCCATTATATCCTTTGAGTGGAAAATCTTCTCCAAGAATCCCAAAGCCTCTTCCTTGAGTGAATCCATTCCCCACGTCAAGATCTCCAAGATGGGCTTGATTGCATTGGCTTCATGCAGAACGTTTGCGCCTCTGTTGGGAGATCCTTCCCTCACCAGCGTGGAAAGTGCCTGAATTGCTTCGTATGCTGTTGCGTGAACCTGTATCTGCAAGAGATTGACTAATTCAGGCAAAGCATTGGCCTCCAGGAGACAGAACGTGGATGCAACACTACATTTGCTGCCATGGGCCGGACATCGAGGCACATGTGCACTGAAACACCAGCAAAAGCTAGGTTTAGTGGCCATAACGAGCCTTGGAGTGCTCGATGATAGATTTCCAATGAGAGCTGCTGCTCTTGCCCTGGCCGTCACAGAACCGACCCGGAGAAAGTTTACTAGTAGAGGATAAACTCCTTGCTCAACCACAATACGCTGTGACTCCACATTTGTGGGGTCTGTGAACCTGAAGAGTGCACTAAGGGCATTCTCTTTTGCTTCCATGGTTCCTGATCTCAATACTTTCACAATCGCTTCCACTCCATCCAACTCAATTAGCCTCGTAGTAAGCGATACTTCTGATTTTGGAAGATTGGCCAGTAAGCCAGCTGCTGCCATCTGCACATCACTCTTATCTTCATTCTCAAGAAACCCCACTAAGGCCTCCAATCTTCTCGGCTTAAGAAGGTACTCGACAACTCCTTGCGGTTCATGCTGTGAAAAGAGGAAGATAAGATTTATTGCAACTTCACGGATTTCGGAGGCTGAGTCGTCAATGAGTGGAAGGACTATGGATATTCCATTTGCAGCCAAAACTGCCTTCTTGACCAGTTCGGGTTCAGAGTTGCAAATAGCTAGAATCACACGTAAAGCCGGTCTCCGCACATGGGATGAGCTGGCACTCTGTTGAAAATCTAACATACTGGTTATGATCGGTTCTAACTCAAGTTGGGTGCCTCTTCCATCAACGAGGAATTTGATCCCATCTCCATCAGAAGTAAGTTTCTCAAGGAGTTCACAGCATTTGATTATTATAGCTGGACGCTCGTGGGACATGAACATTAGTTTCATAATGTGAGACACCCCATCAGAAGCAGCTAGAATTTCTTTGTTGGCTCCGCAGCTTGATAGCTTGACCAACGCACGGAGAGACAGCTCCTTTGATTCAGCTGTGCCAGATAACATCTCAAGCAACGGTGGTATTACCCCCATCTTACCAATTATCTCCAGATTTGTTTCAATCAATTCCATATTGACCAGAGATCTCACCATCGACATTCTCAATGACTGTGGACCTGGCAATGTTCCAGGTAACCAACAAACAAGAAAAGCCAATTATAAAACATGTGCCATCACTCATCACAGAAAAAAGAGCATAAAAGAAGTGAGAAAGGCCTATCATGATGGCATTACAAATTAATACGTGCTTAATTCACTCCAACTAGCTGTTGTTTACATAGAATATAATGTTCTCTTCTTATGTAGTCTAATGTCTTTATGGTGGCCTGTACCTTGAGATACAAGGAAATGGCATTATGGTCGTACACTTACTCTATTTTTTGTCTAACTAATCCACTCTAAAGCGCAATTTTTACTTTTACATACCATGTAATCTTTCCTTTTATCAGATGTTTGTAATCTACTATCTGGTATAGGGTTGATTTATTTGGATGATCAGCTTCGTGGAGTTTCTTTTTTCCCTGATAGATAGGGTGCCAGGAGTTACAAGGTTCAAAAGCAGTCAGCAATTCTGAAGCATCCAAAGATTTAGCCACATGCAGTAAAATGGCATTCAAAACTAGGAATTTAGTGCATACGCCACAAGCATCAACAGCAATGGAAGATGGTGGATAAAGAGCTTCAACCTTGAACTATGCGATCAACAAGCGGCTTGTACAAGCCTGACCTAGCAGCACAAGTTATGTTCTCCTCATCTGCATCGAGCAACTTATCCAAGATCTTCTTGGCATACTCTGCTGATTCTGTCTCTGGCCCTCTCAAAAGCGTTACAAGGAAAAGAATAGCACTGCACTGATGAGACAGCTTCTCGCATGCAGACACATTCCAACCAGATCTATCTTGCAACAGCTCAAACAACAATGCAATAGCTGCCTTTGAGATGCTTGGATCACGCCCCAAACAAGGAATGATGTAATCCCAACCTTTGGACTCAACCAGTTGTTCCTGGAAAATTGGGTGCATCCAAAGCATGAGATGGCTTCTTGACATTGTGACCAGAGTTCTGACCAACTTAGGCATCTGACTAAGAGAATGCTGATACTCTACTCGTAAATTTTGTGTGGTAAATCCTCAACATCAATTAAACAATCAAGAAAGCCAATTTTTCGAAAAAAAACCAACTTTCAGACATCAATTACTTCCTTTCAAAGACTATGTAACAGTATCCCCATTAACAAAAGTAATTGTCACTTACCTTACTATGTAACAGTATCCTTATTAACAAAAGTAAATGTCACTTACCTTACTTTTTGCATGCCCTTCCACTACCTCCTTTAAGGTAATTAGTATCTTCCTCTTCACATCTTTGTTGTGTGAGTTCCCTAGAATAGAGACAATGATGTCGGCCAGTCCTCCTATGAAGATCCAATCCTTGTTAACCGAATCTTCTCTCACAAGTTCTTGAATTTGGCAGAGAGCCTCTTTCACCAACTCATCAGAACCAGATGACATGTTACTTTTGCAGCATCTGATTCTTAGACAGTAATTAAGCTCTCTCCATTCTTCTATTGACTGTCTAAGCGGAAGGTTTGACCTCAGAGAAGTGTCCTGAAGAACCTCTCCCGTTATGGGATCAGTTCTCTCACCACGCTCAAGCCAAGCCTTGATTGCCGCTCTCTCAGCAGTGGTACCTGTGCAAAGGCTCACAGGATCAACCATTATTGTCTGATTTATAGGACAAACAAAGGCATTCAGTGGAGGGATTTGTTTTTCCCTTTCACTATAACCCACAATGACCTGGAATCTTTGGAAATACCGGGTTTTTAATTCTTCGTAATTAATTGCGGCATCTGCCCGAGAGAGCAGTGCAATAACCTGTTGCAAGAAATATTCCTCTGCCTTTTCCTTTCGGTGTGCAGCTTCTTCCTTTTCCTTCCTGAAACTTTCCAATTCCTCATTTATCGCAGATGGCTCAACATTTACACCAACTGCGCGTGCTATTTCTTCAAGCATGTCATTCGCAAAGCCCTGATCCCATTTTTGGTCCTTAATGCCCTGGTTCAACTTGTTGATTATTTGGAGCTGAGAATGCGAAGTTTCAAGTTCCACTCGCTGCATTTCATTCTGCAGCCTATTTACCTGATCTGAAATGTTAGACAAGACTTCAGTGTTTGCAAGAGATAGGGCAGCCAAGGACCTTCCTATGTCCTTTGTTACTTGTTCTACCTCCTTCACTATGTATCTGCACCTGACCAACAAGTAAAACCGGGATCGGTTCTTATACTTCTCAATCAAGCTATTAGCCTTCTTAACATCGGTTTCGAGGGATTCCAGTGCTAGCCGAGCAGCTTGTGAGTCGTTTAACTCTTGGAGCTGCAATTCCTTCAGAACAGGTTCTATGTCAAACAGGTGTTTCGACAGGACTCTGAAACTATCTTTCTCGACAAGAATGTCTTTTGCAGCTTGAGCTGTTTTGATGACCTGGTTAGTCAGCACAGCCAAGATTGTGCCAATGGGAATGAGCTCCAAGGCCATGGTTAAGCACAAGATTAGGAAAATGGATTATTTCCTTGCTCAAATGTTCAACAACATCATTGAAAATCTTCAGATTCAAGCGGCATCCATATGACCTGCAGTCTATAACAAGTCACTTTCCACTCCACACGACGAAAGGATTCAGCAAAGCTATTAGTTGATGGAAAAATGGCACCGTGAACAAGTTCTCTCATGGTCTGTTAGGATGAACTAAAGATGAAATGGGATAAACAAAAGGCTCAAAAAATCCACAAGGCCACAGGATAGTAGAGATAAACATCTCACAATCTCTGTTTTTCTGATTCATTTTGGCATTAACATATGAAGGTTCCCTCACCTTGTAACATAATAGTTCATCATTTCTCAACACAGAATAAAGACCAATTTCAGATTAAATCATGTTCCACTCATCTTTCTTCAGTCAACGTGGATTCCTAATTAACTTAATCTCCCAAGAGTTTTCTACAACCATGCTATATCCTGTTCGCACATGAAAGTGAATATTCAGCCTCTGGTAATGCTATCGCTTCGGCTCAGTGGACTCAACTAGATTGTAGTTCCTTAGAATGTCTATTAATTTAGGCAGTTCATCATCCATTATAATGCATAAGCACAACGATACACAAATGTCTCCACGCCAACTGTTTTAACCCCTCCCATTTAGTAGTACGCATCATTTCATCCTTTAGACGTGCGCAAAGGAGAAGAAACTGAGACAGTATAAAAGAAACAGAGAAACACATTAACCAAATCTTTCATAGACTAGAAACAAACTCGACCTGAACTGTCACTGACATAAGCAACCCTTATATCCGGAATGATAGTTTTGTTAATCATCCGACTTCCCAAATTCCCAGAACGGAACCAAGAAGATTGATTTTCTTTCACCGAATTTTTGCTTCACGACAGTTTTTACACCCTCTTCCGGCTAATTTCTCCATTCCAATCACAAATATCAAAAGCATAAAAACAGGGAGACCCGAGAGAGAGAGAGAGAGAGAGAGAGAGAGAGAGAGAGACAGACAGACAGACAGACAGACAGACAGACAGCTTCAAATGATTCCTGAAAACTAGCAAATTATACAAAAAAAAAAAATTCCAACGAAGTCCATGTGTTCATTGTACTCAGCTGAACGAATTCCACATGCAGAAAAAAACTATGAATCTCTCTCCCACTAATAACCAAACACAAACATCAAAAATGGCAAATTTCACTTCTCATGCGTTCCATAAATTACCTCTAGAGAACTGCCCAAACCCTTTGAGATTAGTACCTCTGCAATTATTCCAACTTCACTCCTGGAAAATCCCCAAAGAAGAAGAAGAAAAGCTCGAGCATGCAGTGACAAGTGGGCAGAAACGGAGCACCGATACAGCTTTTACCGGGCGTTGCCGTACAGAAAACGAGGACTTGCCCCGAGTCAATGCTCCCCGGTCTTTGCATATTTTAGATATATTACATGACGATCCCGTTTTCCGCCTTGACGTGGTCCGGGAGGCGGTTTGGTCGGTTCTTTCTCGATTCTGGGAAAACCTGAGGCAGTCGTTGGAACATTCCGGGAAAGTCGTCGGACGTCCAGGGAGAAACTTCCGTGTTTTTCTTCTGCGGATCTTCACTGGGTCGGGGATTTTCCGGGAAAGTTCGTTTTTTTTTCCCTCCCCGTTTCCGGGAAGTGACAGTTGATGTGACGGTTAGAAGTTCATCCTCTTTTTAAACCCACCTGCGTGATTACTTCCTGGACAGAATCATCATTCGTTGCTCACCTTGTAGAAATCAAATCACAAGTCGATAAAAGTGCGAATTGATTCGTCGTGCCAAACAACATCAACATTTGAAAAACATAAGATTAATCAACAATTTACCATAAAGGAGTTGAATTATCCTATAATCACGAGATAAAAGTATGACTAAGTTAAAAGAATTTAGAAATCATGGAGTTGATTTTCTTCTTACCACTATTTGGTTAGAGTTCAACATGGCCCTTAATTATTAAAAAGGCAAACATGAGACATTGCTCTTCTCATAAATGGCGAAATTTTCCAAACTCAAAGGCTAACGAATACAATAAGACAAGGAAAATGATTACCTAACCGTTCAGTCACTTCACAAATTTGATGGTGCATTGTGAGCCACTAATCTTAAAGTTGGAAACTGGGACACCAGCTGGTCAAATTTTATATATTTTTGTGACTTTGATTGGGTGGGATTTCCTCATTTGAAAGGTGTGTTTTTGGGGAAAAAATCATAATAATAATAAATAAAAAAAAAAGATATGTTTCGGAAATCATTTTTCAAGAATTCTTTTTTGGAAAATGCTTTGATTTCCCCTTTTTCAGTTCAAAGAATTTATTTTCCTAACATTAAGAATATACATTATCTATGACCATAAATATTTTTCCGTTGATTGATAATTTCTACAAATCAAAATACATGAAAGTTGGGAAAACTCATTTACTTCTTTCATTCAAACAAATACACCCCAAATCTCACCTCAATTTTCTCTTTCACACAACCAATAGCAGTTTTCATGGTTATTCAAATGTAGGGGCAAAGAACAAACTCACCACATGCACTCACTCTCACTTTGTATTGTGACTGCTTGGGGAGGAATAGGATTCTGCACAACGTATCCATCCTTCATATCCAGCCCCTTGAGAAGCAGCTCGAAGACATCACCATTTTGGCAGCGGGGATAACAGAGCCGGTTGATTCGATTCGGGCATATTGAGGTTGGAGATCTTTCTCAGTGAAGAAGCTGCTCGAGTTTTTGAAGCGAGTTGTCGCGGATTGCTTCTCCTCCACTGTTGCCCTTGCAGCTTGCAGAACTCTTCAGGTTGCTCTTGAATTTCGATTCTTTCTTATTTTCTATCGGTCTTGCTGACTTGGTTCGATCTTGCCGAGTTTTAATTTTGGTCCTAGTGGAGGCATTTGGAATTTTATAGAAACAAGGGAAAATTCCAAATAATAACCTGAAGTGAACTCAATTTTTCGGGAAAAAAAAATCTAAAGTGAATATTATTTCAAATAAGGATTTAAAGTTGTCAATTTAGCCTTAAATAATGACCTAAGCTTGCCCATCATAGCAAGCACTTGATTTTTTTGTTGGCCAACTGGTTCAAGATTGCATTGGATTTGTTGAATACAACTATAGAGAGCTCAGATAGTCTTGTGCCAAGAAAAGTGGACCATTCTAAAAAAGTGCGGGATTATTCAATACTTGTCCCATGGGACAACTATGATCTCGCACCTAAAACCAAACAAGACTTGAGGAATTCAATCAAGCACAAAATCAAACAAGAATGCTTCCATAACAAGAACAAGAAATAGCATACAAGAATGATCCTTTAAAACCCTCCCAAGAATCTTATGCATCCTATGCCTAATGGGGAGGGCTTCTATCTCAAGACCCTAATGATCAAGGAACCCTTTTCCTTATCCTTTGGATCGGACCTCAACACAATCTCCCATTAGACTCAAACAACAAATTAGCCTTAGCTAATCATGCCTAAAAGAGTACAAGGAGATCTATGCTTAGAATTAGGAAAAACAAGACTAGTTGTAGTAGATTTGCTATCCTACACTAGGCAAATCTCTTGTTCAAGCCTTCCGGGGACTGTCTTTTAACTAACTACAAATTTTCTAGAAATTTAGTTCAGAGCATAGAGACGCTCAAGGGTGCTAAGATGGAAACATTTCTAACTAGTAGAGTTGCATTTCTTAGAGGATCTTATCAAGTTAGAGAAGATGAAGTGTTTAGAGAGATATAAGGAGATTTTTCACAAGTTTACATTTTAATTCAAGGAACTCTGCCCCAAACATTACATCCCATTTGCCTTTTATAGGCATTAAAAAGTCACAAAAAACAAAGACCATACTCCCTAATCTCAAATGCATATGTAGGCTCCGAGAATCCCAATCAAGAATTATTTTAGGTGGTATGAACAGTGACTATGGATAGTGATTTCCCTAATCTATTGTTACAGTAACTTTGCTACAGTGACCTGTGCTATGGTGATTTTGCTATAGGCCTATTTATCATCTTAGGAGTTGTAATCATAATCTAAATCATCAGAGCTATGTCGTGCAAACTATTCTTCCTCGTAGCATTGTTCAAGTCCAAAGTCAATAGGAGGACTATTGGTGTTGTGAGTGAATTCTCTGTGATGTCAAGGCATTCCACATGTTTAGACCGATTGAGGAGAATATTTCTTCACGAGTCCTAGAGGATCTTGGAACACTATCTTGGTCTGTTCTTTTAGGCATGACTAGCTAGGGCCAGTTTGCTATTTGAGCATAATGGGAGATTGTGTTGAGGTCTAATTCAAGGGATAAGGATAAAGGTCAATGGGTATCATTGCTCGTTCATTACTCGTAAAAAAGAGATGTGGCCATTTCACAAGGTTTAATACCATGAAAAACTAAAAATTAATACATTTGTAAAAAATTTACCTAAAATTAATTTTTTTTTTAATTACGAAAAACCCTAAAATAATACATTTATAAATAAATTTATCCAAAACTAATTTTTGACCATCAAAATCTCTATACTTGTACATTTGTAATAAATTTATTTCCATTGGTTTCCGCTAAATGAGATTAATATTGTTACCCCCAATTAATACATTCGTTAATTGTCACATGTTATCCGACTCAACAATTCAATGATAAAATTTAATAAAACTAACAAAAAGTAAATTTTTACAAGCATATCAATTTTTGAGTTTTTATAGTTAAAAATTTAATTTAATATAAATTTATTATAAATGTATCAGTTTTTTTTAGGTTTTTCAAATAGTCTTTATCAAAAAAAAAAAAAAAAAAAACATTTCACAAAATAGTGGCTGGATATTCCTGTTGAAGTCCCTCTATAGCCCAATTCATTTCTTACCAGGCCCGGCGCGGCCCATTTTGCTCTCCTCTCCTCTCCTCTCGAACTCTCCTCGAACTTCTCGCGTATTCTCCCCTTCTCTCTCTCTCTCTTTTTCTCTCTCTGTGGGTATTGCTATTGCAGGGGTCTTCGTTTGCCGAGAATTCTGCAGTTCACGATCTTCCCGGCGAGAAAATGTCGTCCATCGGAACATCGAAGGGCATCCTGGAGATCGCCAAGTTCGGCGTCTACGTGACGGTCCCCATCGTTCTCATGTACGCCTTCGCCAACAACTCCAAGAATCTCCAGAAATTCATGGGCACTGTGAGTTCCTCTCCCTCTCCCTCTTCCTGTCGCGATCCATATTGGCGTCCTATCAAGTCAATGCCCCTTGTCAATGCGAGCGAATGTCGAGATTTCGAATGATGGGTGTTGCGTTTTTTGGGGAGTTGGCTAGTTTCGCTAGTCCGGCCTAGGGTTTTAGGCGGCTGGAATTGTCGGCGTGCCGTGAGCTGTTTGTGATGGGGATTTTTTTGGAGTTTGAGCTCGTCTGGATGAGAAGCGCCCGATTGTTTTTTCGTGTTGGACGTGGTTCGGTTGCGTCATGAATATGCTGAATTTGTTTGTGTCCTATGGGTTGCGACGATTGAAAAATGCTGTTTGTGCAAATTGCCTCGAATTGCTTGTCTTGTATGTTCTTGGGATGTTGGGCGAGGGAGTGGAACCTAGATGAATATAACCGTTTCGAGGCAGGAGTCGGGTCCCTGTGAACTTTTCAATTTCAATCTTCTTGATGATCTGTCATACGAATTTCGAAGAGCGATTTTGGTTTTATCTTGTTGTTTGGTCGCTGAGCTTGTGTGTCTTCAGTAAGATCATGTTTGATGATTCCCTGAGGACCGTCTTTGAGAATCTGGCAGATTGTGATGACCATGTTAAACCCAGACTAAATCCAATATCTTGTGATAGAATTTCTCAATTGCTCCCAGCTATTTGTGTTTCCTTCCAGGATTTATGAGTTCCAAGTTAAATTTAGGAGGATCTACTGTACCGCACACATTTTTGACACATCAATGAGTAGTTCAGGATGATGATAACAAAGACCATCTAATGCAGTGACAGAACTCAGATATTTCGATAATTGTTTGGCAAATGGGTTGATCCATGGACATTGCTTTGCTCGCTGTACTAACTAGTAAGGTTGTGTACGCCCCTTAGTCATCTGTGCCCTTATTACATAGTGTATAAGATCAATTTGGTTCTCTCAAAAATTGACCCCAATTATATTGCCACATCTTGCCTCTTCCATGAACTTTGGTATTGGCTGGGTTCTTCAGGATGGACTTTCAGTTTTGTAAACGTATATTGCTGTACTTGTTTTTCGATTTTTCAACATTTTGGTGAAGCCTAATGATTTTTTCCTGCCAAGTTCTTCCCCAGTAACGACTGTCCAAGGAACTTTTCGACATGGGCAGACTGCTTTTTATTTGATTCTTCAGATTAATTTAGCCTTTTCATCCCTTAATGGATTCCTTTTTACCAGTTTTACAGAAGACTGCTGCTTTTTTAAATGGAATTACAAACTAAATGAAGAGCTAGAATTCACACTTCCTGCTGCTACTTCATACCATGACAAGAGCAGTAATGAGTCATCTTGGATAAATTACAAGCTTCTATTGCTCGCATTAAATGAATTTTGAAGGCCAAGGATGTGGTGTGATTCTTAAGTAGTTTAAAGGGAACTAATGGTAGAGGTGACATCTTAGCCCATTTTTTTTGGAAGATTATGATGAGCATGAGGACTTTCTCGTTAGTCGCTCCTCATCTGGTGATGAAATACTGCAAGGTTGAAGCTGTGGTTTATTATCTTCTTAGTGTGAATACTGAATCATTGACTAAGATAAAAGTACCTTTGTTGTTTATGTGCCCGTTAGTGCTTCTTAAGATCATCCATAATCCATCTTCCTTCCAAAATTTGTTCACTTAAGTCTGAGTCTTATTTCCAAAATTTGTTGGTATTCCTTTGTGGTTATGAATATGACTCTGAAGTTCCTTTTCTGTCTGTCAAGAAATCTTACGTGGTATACCCACCCGAGGGACCGAGGCCGCCTTCGCCGGAAGAGATGAGGGAGATGGCAAGAGAGATTGCTCGCAAGAGAAACAATCAATAAACAGCTTCTCTCTGATGTGGGTTGGAGTTTCTCCGCATAATTGTTTGTATTATGCGAGAAACAATAAGCTTGTACGTGTTATAATTTCTTAGTGAAGTCATCCTCGTTCTCCTTCCCATCCCATCAAGTAAATAGATGCAATTAAAGGAAAGGTTCATGGATGTATGCGATGTATGCTTGCTGTTGTGATGGATTTACCCATTGTTTCCTCGTGTATACCATCTCAATTTCGAGAAACCTTTGCCAGAGAACAGGACTGAAGAACCATGGAATGCTAGGTTCGACTTCTACTCCTGTCGGAATGTGTGATGAACTTGAAACTCTCTTCAGGGGAGTCTCCTAGTCCCTGTATGATGTATTTATTGCTTCTACCTCAACTGTTTATGACTGTTGGAAGGTGGACTTGGTAAATAGTAAACACTAAGGAGATTCTGCCAACTTCTCATGCGACTTCTCTTCCTTCTATTTACTTGAGAATTGTTGAATTAGGAGTAGAATTTGAAGATATGAGAAGATCCTGTGACGTACTCGTTGGTTCGAACGCGACTCCTGTAGACTGACCCTTTTGGCAGCAATGGATTGTTGACGGATGTGATGGAGCTCGTCTGTCATGTCAAAGTTCTTCACTCTCTTGTGTCTGGAGAGGTGATCAGCGGATAATTTAAGGTCATTAGTTGCAGATTGCGCATGCAAATTTCTCCCAAATCACAAGCGAAATGACTTGACAACAGCTACCATGTAAAATGTACGTTGTCTCCAAATGGAAATATTACCAAATCGATCTTAAACTTATGACATGAAATAAGTAGTCATAATTTTTTGGGCTAAATTAAGAAGTTAAAGAGTATATACCCGGTTTTTGAAATTTGATCACCATCCTATTTTAGCCACTTGATGGGAATGTTTTGTCACCTTCAAATTCCTTCTAACTTTCCATGATGGTGGATATAGCAAGGTTATGCACACCTTTAATTTAGTGCCATTGGGCTTGCTTTATCCTTTCATGAAAGGAATGGATTAACTATAGTTGCTTAAATGGCTCTTTTAGACACCCATTTCTTGAACTACTTGCATGCTTGCATTGATACCATCCAAATCACCCTTAACATAGGAACAATGTTTGTTATGCTGTTTCCAAACTTCAATACGGCTCTCTCGGATTCACCCCTTCTCTCAACCCCTAAGATCTAGCTATAGATTACTGGAGCACGTCAAACTTCAAACTCTATTGATGCTACCTTATATCACCAAATGATTTATTCAGTCTAGAATCATGCCATTGACCTCAATTTCCCTTTGTTCTGAAGATGCCTTGTTCATCTTGGTGGATGATAACCAAATTTCCTATATCCATGTTCCTAAACAGATCCATCGAGATCAGTTAGTTAAGTTACTCCCAGATACGTGGATAATTAACTATGAAAAAATGCACCAAAATTCCAAATTGATCCAATCCACAAAGTCCCAATTCACTAAGAAGAAAGATGGCACAGTTGTCATCAAATTTAGTAAGGAAAATGAAGAGACCACATCTTCTATTTTTCTTACTATTTTTATGATGCAACCTTATGCAACTCATGTTCCAATCGATGAAGGCCATCCATATACAAAATCTATGATAGAGTCTTCTAAGCGGGAGGGAAGTCCAACTCATTATTACAAAGATCCCCATATGAGACATTGTTTCAAGGATCTAGATTGTCGGTGCTCTCTTTGCACAAATCTTCCATATGACAAAGAGGATGATAGACCATCCAAGAAAAAAAAAAGGTCAAAAGATAAACTTTACCAAAGCTACCTTGACGAAGACCCCAATGTCGAATCTCTAGATGAAGATGAAGGAAAATATCAATTTATGGTATGGTATGGACCACCTCGACCACACCCACCTCCAAAATTCCTTAAACCATATGAACCCGAACCTCCTCCATCTCCTCAGTCGCCACCTAGAAAGAAACCCTAGTCCCAAAAGCCAGTTATCTCACCCTCCTATAAACCCATCCACAAATGGTTAAGAAGAATTCATTTCCTCTTAAAGTACCCAAAAAACCTCGGTCCTCATGTTCCCCAAAACTAGAACTACCACTCGTCCTTCCATTTGTTTATATGTTCCAATCCTTGGACTTTCCGCCTAGGGAAAGATCTAATTCTGATGTCCCATTCCCAGCATTAGAAGAGTTTATAGATGTTCACAATCAATTTTGTCATATCTCTAAGATCTCGAATCCTACAGATATTGATGACCATTAGAGGTAAAAAAAAAGTTATGGTAGCCGAAGTTGTCCTAAAATGGCAGGCAAAAAATGATTGACCCAGAATAATGTTCTCAAAATAATTGACACCAAGCTTTCAACTATCTAAGCATGTTTTGATGATGTTGACCAGAAGGTTGACCAAACGGCTTTGATCACAAATAAATTGCTTGAGACATTTCAGAAGAAACTTCATCAGATGGAATCTGGGAGAAATGATTCCCATCATTATTTGGAAGATCAAAACAGCTGAAATGGAAAAATTGAGGAGACAAATCAAGCTCTTGTAGGATAGAAAATTTATTTCTCCTCTAGATCCATTTTCTTAGCCTTGGCAAGCGATTCCCAAGGATGTGGGCCCCTCTAGGGCTACCTCAATTGCTTCAATTATTGATGAAGCCCCAAAGTAGGATTAGAGGGATATTGTTACACTAAAATTGTATCAGAGAAATAAAAGGGCAAAGAAGAAGCAATGAAGAAAAGAAGCCAACTCCTAAATCTTTTCTAGAGCCTCCCTATGTTCATATGGTCTCCAACCCACTTGAAGCTTTCCCCCGAGACCAAGACAGACAAAGTATACCAAATATTACTCCGTTTGATTCTGCCAAGCAAAATTCCTCCGAATCAGTCTCAAAATCGGATTCCTCATCCTCCGAAAACACTTCAACTTCTGAGCTACAAACACCAGTATCCCGTGTACTTGCTATTTTTATGGCTAACCCACCCTGAAGCAAAGATGGAATCAAATTCATCCGAGCCAGAAATAGTACACCTTCATGACTTAAATCTTGAACAGAAGTCTTCAACTCAAAATACTACTTCACACCAATGACATTCCATATTCCAAATGGCAAGTCAGACTGCAAGAATTCCATACTTAGCTCAACACCAAAGCACTTTCTATTGAACATCAGTATGGCATGTTGACTGAGTTCGTGAGCAGATTCACTAGAAGTCTAAAAGATTGGTGAAGATCTATTTTTGACCAGGATCAAATGACATTTTTGCTCTAGATAGATTTTCATCATATGATTCGAGTTATCCACCAATTCTTTATTTGCAAACCAGAAGATCTCATTAAGCTTAGAAGATTAGAATTTTTTTGAAAGGAAATGTTGTTCTCTACGAAGAAAGCACCTCAATACGCATTTCCAAGAAATGCTTAAATCATTCCATGCTCTTGGAGCTTGTCCTAACCTTAGGTATTTTTAGCCTCTATTCCAAAGGTAATTAGCCAAATGGTGGAAAAATCCATTAAAAATAAATAGCAAATTGTCGTCAATGCTCCCCTTAGAAAACTCCAGCAAGAGATACATCTTGCTCTTCATAATCTTTACGGTTGTAGAAAGGCTTTCAAAAGTTATCTCAAAAATGGAATTTATTTTC
This sequence comes from Eucalyptus sideroxylon, assembly GCA_014182405.2. Taxonomy (NCBI): domain Eukaryota; kingdom Viridiplantae; phylum Streptophyta; class Magnoliopsida; order Myrtales; family Myrtaceae; genus Eucalyptus; species Eucalyptus sideroxylon. The sequence goes on along the minus strand of CM024555.2, from coordinate 59,934,230 downwards.
TCGGTCTTTATATTGCTAAGGAGCTACAAAAGTTTCATGATGAAAATCTCTCCCAAGGGTAGGTTCAACAATTCCTTGGAATTGTAAATTATCTCCGAGATTTTGTTTCAAAAATCATAGAGTTTGTAATCAACTACAACAAATGCTCAAGAAAGATGCTCCTCCATGAGGAACACAACAAACTAAGTTTGTACATAGACTTAAGGAAATTTTGCAACATCTTCCTCCTTTGCAAATCTCATCCACAAGAAAAAGAGTACTTGAAACAGACGTCGATGATGAATCTTGAGTTGCTGTTCTTTTTGAAGAAATTGATGGAAAGTGATGAGTTTGTAGACATAAGGGTGAAAAATTTACGCAAGCAAAAATGCATTTCTAGTGTACATTCAAAGAAATTTTGACAATAAAATAAGGCATCAAAAAACTTGAATTTGATCTTATAGGACATATTTTCCAGGTGGAGATGGACATGTTTTTATGCTCTCAAATGCTGAAGTTCAAACATAAGAAAATTCCACATCCACAACTTCTTAGGTGGGCATAATGATTTTCACCAGACATATAGCGGGAAAAAAATGTACTTGCTGATTTTCTGTCCAAGCCAAAAGAATTTGCATCTATCACATCCATAAATATGTATGTGATAAGAAATCCAAAAGGCAGTTTCAAGGCATGAGAAATCAAACCCAAATCCCTTCATATTCATACCCACCAAATCCCTATACTTATCCAAGATAATGTTCTTGTTAAAAATCTTTGAAGACATATGTGGCAATATCATTTTCATATTTTCAGTGAATATAGTCATCTTCTCCTTAGACCAAATGGATTGTATCCAAAATATCCATTTATTCATCCTCTCACTTTCTTCCCGAATGAAGAATTTCCAGGAAAACTCAAATGGTTTTATTGGTATTTGTTTAATCTTTATATCAATACCATCGAGTTTCCAATCGCCAAAATATCTCTTATTATCAGTAGAATTATCTAAGGAGAAACCAAGCATAAATATCTGGGGGACATACTATTTACCAAAAAAAAAAAATCTTGGGGACATACTTAGTTGATTTGACCATTAGGTGCATGAAAAAAATATTTTTCAAGCCTAAGTCAGAGCATGAGGGCTTGACTCAGAACTTTATACAATTGTCTTACTTTTCAAACCATGAGTATTTGTTCAATCCAATGGAGACATGTATAAAACTCCAATAAATGTTGAAGTATCCACATATAAGCCCCAACCTGTTCAAAATGAAATTTTTTAACACTCTCATGTATAATCCCAGCTTATCCTCGATTGTATTGGGAATTATAGAGGATATTGTGCTAGCACAATTAACTTATTCTGTTATAAGCTTGACCCAAAAAAAAAAAAATCTTGGGGACATACTTAGTTGGTTTGACCATTAGGTGCATGAAAAAAATAATTTTCAAGCCTAAGTCAAAGCTAGGGGTGAGCGGTTCCAGGTTCCGGTTCGGTTCCGCCTGGAACCTGGAACCTACCCTCGGCCAGTACGAGGTTCTTCAAAATGAGGAACCCGGAACCACCAGAATGAGAACCTGGAACCTACCCCGTCACGGGTTCCGGGGTCGGCCAGGTTCCAACAGGTTCCTTTTTTTTTTTTTTTTTTTGTTATTTTCATATTTGAACTATAACATATACGCACGTTACCCAAAAAAACTATAACGTACGCACACGTTACCAAAAAAAAAACTATAACATATGCGCACGTTACCAAAAAAAATATAACGTATGTGCACGTTACCAAAAAAAAACTATAATGTACGTGTATACTACACGGTAACTTCCCATTGACATGTTATCTTGATACATTAACTTCGCACTGCACAACAATAATAGAATATAATTAGAAATTTCAAAACAAATAGCAAACTAGAAAGTAGAAATAAAACACCACTAGAACATGAATGTCTAGAGGTACAAGTTTTGAAAACAATTTCGATTAAACCCTTAAATGAACTCAGAAAATTCTGAAATTTGGACACGTTGTATTTAAGACCTAGAGGTACAAGTTTCATGAATAAATCGTAGTTCAATTCGTTCTGGATTAAAATATAAAATCGATTTACTTTTCCTATTCTCTACTTGCACAGTTTTTGAATTTTTTTTGGTTAAATAGGCAAATGAACTACAAAAATTACGAAATTAAAATATGTTGTAGGGAAGACATGAAAAGAGATATTTCATGCAGAACACATTTCCAAAAGAACCTCATACAAAATGATATAGTGCACGCATTGCAACTTACAAGATCCGAACACATCAGATTGCACAGTTTTAGAAACATTTCCTATTAAATACCCAAATGACCTTAAAAAATTATGAAATTCGACTATGTGATAGCCAAGACCATAATGTAGATACTTCATGAAAACATCGAAGTCAAATTCGTCCTAGATAATTAAATATGGATGGTTAAAATCCCTGTTCGTAGTACCGTAATTCCAGATCTAACCATCTCCAAAGGACCACGATTTCACCTATCTATTCTTGTTTTTTTTCTCTAAATTTTTTATATGTAATACCTCAGGATGTCCTTTACAACTTTTTTTAAGAAACCAAAGTGAAATTTCGACAAAAAGGTTGCCTTACAGTCCATGCATTCATCAAGGGTCGGTCCCAAAATCTCCAGATCCAGTCTTTCCAAAGAATAACGATTTAATCTACTTATACTTGTTTTTTTTGTTCCAAATTTGAGTATGTTATACTCCAAGAAGTCCTTTACAACTTTCATTTGAAGCCAAACTTCGACTAGAACATCACATACAAGTCACTAGAACATCCAAGGTCGAGCTTTTCTGCCCTAAAAAATAATCGGTTCGGTTCCGGTTCGGTTCCGGTTCCGGTTCCGGTTTTCAAGCCGAAGTCCCCACCGGGAAGCATGTAACCGGGAACCGCGCTCAGCCCTAGTCAAAGCATGAAGGCTTGACTTAGAACTTTATACAATCGTCTTACTTTTCAAACCATGAGTATTTGTTCAATCCAATGAAGACATGTGTAAAACTCCAATAAATGTTGAAGTATCCACATATAAGCTCCAACCTGTTCAAAATGGAATTTTTATAACACTCTTCTGTATAATCCCAGCTTATCCCCGATTGTATCGGGAATTATAGAGGATATTGTACTAGCACAATTAACTTATCCTGTTTCTTAGTATCATAGTGATGACTATCGCACGACTCGGCCTACGATTAGTGCTTGCTTAAGAAATATACTACGGAATGGATGTACTAAACACTTTAGAGTCACCAGCAAATTCACAAGACCCGTAGGGAGGACCACTGTCATAAGATCCTTTTGATCATATTAAATTACAGCTTACACCCAATCTAGGCCTTGACAAAGAAAGTTCATCACTCCAACTTGAATATTTACCCCCAACCTAGTATTCTATCAAGTTCCAATGATGCTCCTACAAGTTCTCACCAATCATCCAAAAGACCATGATCGATTGAAGTAACTGAAGAAGTAGAAAAGCTTCTCGAAATGCTCAAGCAACAGTATCTAGAAAAAAGCACTTCCAATCCTCCTGACATTCCATCCAACTTATACCAATCTTTAGATGACATAGGTATCGAACATCTTGAAGCTCTAGAAATCGAAACAATACTCAAAGAATATTGAAGACAAAGTATGGAGAAGACTCAAATGACTCAAACGACCGTATTGAAGAGTCTATCCATAGGCACAATAAGTGAAGGGAAAGAAGACTTTGTTAAAGACTTATTCAAGACGAAACAAAGGAGATAGAGGAATCAAGTGAAGGAGATGAAGAATTTGACCGAAAGTACTATTCATATACTATTTGCACTGTTCATGTACTATTTTAACACTGTTTGGAACAATAGCATACTGTTAATAGTACTGTAGTATTATAGTGGAACCGAAAAAAACGGGATAATGAATACAGAAGTCTGTCTGTTAGTAGAATGGCTTAGTATGCACAAATAATTGGCTTTTTGTCGGCCATACGGAGTTTGTAAAGTTCTAGCATGTTGTTTCATGCCTATATGAAGTAGTATATGTAACTGTTAAGGGACAGAATGAACTCTCTTCATAAATAATATTATGTGGCTTGTTATGAATTATTAAACTTCGCTCTCCTCTTCCTTTCTACCCAGTATGATCCCTTAAAAACTAGAAATGTTCTTATCAATCCTAGTACTATGCTCATCACTTGCTACAATATGGAATCTATGCATTATAATTCTCCTACCCTAAAATTTTCTATGATATGAGCCAAAAAACAAAGAAGAATTTGTTGGCTAATAAGCAGTCCCTATTATGAGGCCGAGGAAGGGTCGTGCGAGTGGGATAGCATACTTGCCACAAATTCTATTTTTGGTTTTCTAGATTCGTATCATAGGCCATATAGGATGATGGTGATGAATAGATTTTACATCAACAATTGGCTAATGAAGTTATATTGAAATTTCGCGTAAAAATTTAGGATTATATTATTAAAATTGAGAAGTTTAGAATTGAATCGGTATTCAAAAATGATTTGATAATTATCCCTCTCTAGATCGACTAAATTAATTGGAGTTGCATTTCATGGTTGTAGTGAAGGATAATACTCCCAGAGCTTATTCCTTAAAAAAATCCCAAATTTTGATCCAATTTCAAAGCTACCCCAAATTTTTTTGTCTAAAAAAGTTTTTAACATTCACTTTAATCTTAAATCTACCCATGCATTCAAAATTTACCATAGGGTTTTTCAAGATTATCAACTTGAAAATATTGTTATTCCATACGAAAGTGAGGATCTTGATAAAAACATGGGTTCTGATAATGAATAGCTAATTAGCATTAATAATGATAAATATGGAAAAACAAGTGTTTTTTGGAAACATTGATAGATTTAAGGCTGAGTGAATATTGAGATATTTTTATTAGATAAAAAAATCCGTAGCAAAATTAGAATTGGACTTGAAGTTTGTGAATTTTTTAGGGAATTGGGCAACTCTTCTCCATTTACTAGAATTATTGAAATAGCCTAAATTTTGCATCTGATCCTATCCTTCATCCTTTTGTTTGGTAGTGCCGGAGAAAATTAGGTGAAGATTGGAAGGTGGAAACAAATACTCGTGGAGAATTGATGGGCCCATTAGTTGAGCGTCGATTGAGGTAATGAGAGGCGGCGGTCCCGCGGGGTTAGGCTTTTTATTTTATAGATGGGTAAAATTGGACTTTTAAAAAGATTTTGAGGGCAAAAAGGGAAATGAATCAAATTTCATTCTGAAAATGCTAAAAGCCCAAAGTCTTGGACTTTCAGCATTTGGCGCTAAATACTAAACCAAATGTCTCATTTTGTTTTTTCCTAATGGGCTTTAGAGGCTAAAAACTCTTTTAGAAAGCTAAACCAAATGCACCATTTATCTCCGGAGAATCTATTTCCCTACAAAAGAAGTAAAATGAATTAATTTATAGATTCACAAAAATTAGAATTTTTAGATTGAAAAATACATACAAGAGAAACTCTTTTTTTTTTTTTTTTTTTTTTTTTTTTTTATCTTAAGCTAGCTTCATTCACTCAATTAAATTTGGTCGGAACATTCTAGTGACTATAGAAATCCACTTTAAAATGTAGCTGAACGATAAAGTAATATTGCCCTAAATAAGGATATTTATTTTTAAAAGAGGATACATAACAAGTTAATTAAACTCATCAAATGAATTAAATAATTATTTAACTTGACGGTGGACTAATTTATTTTTATAAAAATTATGTACTTACTATATCTCCTCTTTACTCAAGTACAAATAGTCATCTTATGCAAAAACATTTTTCTTCCTTTCAATTCCTTTCTCTTTCCAAGAAAATCAAACTTCAATTCCTACACCTTATCTTTTTCTGTCTTATTCTCTCTTCCAAACAATTTCGAAGGAAAAATATCTCCTTCACCTAGATTTTCTTTATTATAGGAGAAGTCTTATGTTCCTTTAAAAAAATAAAATTTACAAAAAATGTGGTCTAACTTACTTATGACAATTTACATGAACTACACACAAACATTCGACCTGCTGCTCGAACTAAGTGATCCTGCCTTACAGCAAGGCCGCGCGACTGTGGAAGGGCCCGGCGAGAACTCGATAGCTTTCCTACTCGAGCCCAATTGGCCAAATTTAAAATTCTCTGTTGTCTTCCAGCATATTCCTGAAGAGAAAAGATTGGTACTCTTTATCTTATTGTTTGTATGACATATAGTCTCCACCAGGGCCACACAAATTAATAATGCACCTGATCTAACCTTCATTTCCATTGACTTTTTTCTCTAGACCAATAGGAAAGGAGCCTTAGACGAGAGGCGCAGGACGGGGTCCCCCCTTCCCCCATCCTCCTCCACTAATTGCCAAAAAGAATATTCTATAAAGAACGATCTAAATTAGCGATTGGAAGTGAGCCACAAGCTGTAATCAACCAGGTAGCAATCATGGGATTTGGAGCCTCGTTAGTTTTTTCTTTTTCCTTTTTTTAATTTGTTTATTCTCAGCCTAGCGCGTACTCTTCTTCAGGAAGGTGCTAAAAGCAAATTATGCCTAATTATTACATGAGTCACGTCATTAGCACCGTGGGGCATAGTGATCGATATTTTATTATTTCACGACCCTAGTGTTTGACGCTAGACGAGCCGAACATTACATATTTAATGTGCACGACCCTATGTACCCCTTTGCATAAGCTAACGTTTATGAATACAATTATATGCTTTGTGTAGTAGAATCTTCGCTTTTCAATTGAAATGCATGAGTCGGCCTATGAGATTAGCGGGCCGAGTCATGGTTCTAGAATTATATGCATCGGTGATCTTCCTCGTCATTAAATAATTCATAACATCTATTGCCAAAAAGATAAAAAGAAGTTATAATGTACCTAAATATTTATTACAGATTTTATTTCATGCCCATAGTCTAATATCCATGAATCCAATTGTCTGCTTTCCTATAAGATGTTTTTCAGAAGTAGAAATCGTTTATTTCCAATTGAAATGTACGCATGTTGTCCGTCCAACACAAACTTACATCAACTAAACTAGAATTCTGTCTACAACGGAAGTCACTAAAGATGTTCGCATGCCATGAGATTAGCAGGTCATTTCATGAGTCCGGACGTGACAAAATAATGGAATTACATTCCCGCTCCCATGCTAAGGTGTACCAAAAATATGCATAGCAAACACAAAGGAAATAATTTAATAATTTATATAATATGATACCAAAAGGACGATGCTTCCTCCACGCGCTACTTATGGCACCATATTTTATTTAATAAAGAGACAGCCGAACCCCTTTTTTACTTAATATTTGGTTCATCAAAGCATATGCTTTAAAGATCCAAAATCTTAGCAAATTTTATGAAAAGAAGTGGAGAAGGGAGCGCAAATGGAAAAACATAGCAAGAACACATGGGGGCATGCATGGGGTGCAAAGGACCAAAAAGAAAAAGATGCCCCACTTTTCTAGAAGTCTTGTGGCTTTAAAAAAAAAATATTTTGGTTTATTTAAGAGTTGTCTAGGTTAATAAGAATTCGACACATCACGACTATTAAATCACATGTGAGCCAACTTGAGACTCGCTCAAATATGAGATGCATCGATTACACATGGAGTCGGTTCACTTTATAATTCTTTCTTTAATTTCTTTAATCGATTTCTCCTATTGACTGATAAGTATTTCCAATGGTGATATCTCTAAGAAAAGAAAACATTCAAAGTTACAAGCCATTTTTTTTTTTTAATGTAAATTTCTCGGCTTCCTTAGAAGAGCTGAAATCATGAATTATTATTTTTTTAAGAGATTCGTATAATGTAATATTTCATCGAGGAGATAAATAAGGGACCTAAAAAGATTCGAACTTATGTCTTTTTCGTATATCTCATGAGATTTCGTTAAACCCTAGTTGGCTCTTTTAAATATTTAATCTATCATATGATAGTGCAGTTTAATATTTATATATTTTATCAATTTGAAATTGAGTCTTACTTTACTAATTTACAATTAATAATTAGTGTCTATACATAATCACAAACGAGCCTTGGATTTAGCGGCTGGTTGTTTTAGAGATTATCATTGTGCATTATTGGCATTCTATTAAAAGACACTCTAGGTAATAAAATAATCGTGGATCCTCCAACCATCTTCCCTCCTAACCTCCTGATTTTTTTTTAATAATAATAAATAAATAAATAAATAAATAAGCGTCATGCGCGATCATTTCCCCGCATCCCCATCGGCGCCGGACATTATTAATGTGGGCCCCATGCCTTCTTACACGTGTCGCGAGAGGGACGGTGGGTCTGAATTCCACCGCGATTCCTGCGCTGCAAGTTGCAACCTCCCATTGTCTGTATTCCGATGACGAAAGAGGGGCCCGCCTGAAGTCGTGCCCCTCTTCGACTCCCGTACGACCGGTCCGACGGCCAGGATCGGTCCTACCGGTCAAAGGTTGCAAAATCTACAGTTGAGCTCGCCTGTTGAAATTACGGAAACGGGGCAAGTCATATTCCCACTGATTTTTGTCTAAATAAATACAGCCTTTCGTTTATTGCGCGAAGAATAAATAATTTGAGTTTTCTTAAAAATAATCCTCTTTATCGCTTAAAATAATTAATGAATAATAAAATTTATTATTGACAATAATTTATGTTTGATATGGATGATGAAATTTTATTCATTCAATTTATAAATGATATGTTTTCAGTTTTTTTTCTTCAAAATTCTACAAAACATACTGAGCCTTAACAGACTAATCTTCAAACCACCTCCAATGGCAGACGAGTGGGATTGCAAAAGCTCTATTTTCTTCTCCCTCCTCCGGAGAAATTAGTTTATTGATCATTTTTTCTCATTTTGTGGGCTTGTTGATTCATTACTCTTTTAAAGGAAAGTCATTTTGTAGATAACAAAGAGAAAACCAAATTGTTGTAGAAAACTTACAATTGATAAGGGTGCTTTTACATCATATTGTGAATAAAAAATACAGAATTCACTTTTACAAATTCCCTATGCTAGAAATTTTCTTCCATTTACTACACAGTTACATATGTGATTTTTCCTTTATTTGTTCGCATCCTTCTTGAAATATTGAGGATATCCCCAAATTGACAAAGTTTTGTAATTTCCTTATATTGTATTGCATTGTAAGATTGTTATATTTAATATGTACATAAAGGGATATTGAAATTAATTAAGATGGTAATGTTTGCAATTAATAATTAGGATATACCACAAAAAACTCCAAGTTATGCTCACTGTGACACAAATACTCGAATTTCTTTTTGTGTCACTAAAAACCCTAAAATGCCCATTGTAATGTAAATATTATAATTCTAAACTTCACTGAAATAGAAATTATATATGTCACACAAGCATATGTTTGGGTTTCTTTATGACAAAAAAAGAATTAATGGTATTTATATCATAGCGGGCAAGTTTAAGGTTTTTGGTGACACAAAAAAATTAAGGTATTTGTGTCACAATAGGCATAATTTGAGATTTTATATGGTATTTGCCTTAATAATTATGAGAAAATTAATGATATTAATAGCAATAGTACTACAACCAAAGAAAAGCAACAGAGAGAGAGACAAGTTGAGTAGAGCTCCGATCAAACTCGACACATATTGGTTTGGCTGCATCCTTGATAGCATATATGACTAATCGAAAGTGGACAGGCAGTCCGTTGCCAATGGCCATGGGCACTTATGGCCATAGATATGGTGGTGATGGCGGCGGCAGCAACGACAAAGGCAAAAATGCTCAATGTCTTTTTCCCCTTTTAAAGAGGATTTGGATTATAATGCGATGCTCTAGGAAGGACGCTCATAATGATTTAAAGAATCGATGGACTCTTGTACACTTTGCAAAAAGGTGAAGGATGATATGATATGTGGACTCAGCCACTTTGTGGTAACTCGAGCTGATAACGATGATGGGTTATGCGTATGGAAATCAACATTGCAGCTAGCCCTCACACGGCACCTAGCTAAAGAACCTTAATTTAGCGTAAAGTGATTAGCGTGGGATAGGAACAGGATACATTACACACTATGTAAGTTCAAGATGACCCGATGAACGTCGTGCAAAAGCCAGGATAGACCCATCTTTCACATGCAAAACGATAAAGCAAAAACAAAGGTAAGGTGATAAGGAATGTCTCATTGACAAAATAGAGTTTGGGCAAATCAAATCATTGCCATATCAATTTTAGTCCAACACGCTTGAGTTCATCATCCACCTTTCGTAGAATTTAGATATGTGTCAAATAAAGAAAGAAAAGGTGGGAATTGCTTGTAAGTATATGCATTCAACGAGTATCAAAATTATCGCAAACGTTATGATAAGATAGACTTATAAGTGATGTGATCGCGAAAGTAGGTCACTTAAAATATCCTAGAGATAAAGAAGGTAACTGTTGATTAGCTGTGTCCAATTAATGGCTGAGGTGATGTTTCTGGTACTGTCTATTGGACAAGTTGCTTCCCTCAGTTAAATTTAGAGAAAAATGTCGCGAATGCAATAATGTCTTTGCTTCCTCGCATGTGATTTGCTTGCTCCACTAGGGATATCATTGTTTATTTCCCACTTGCCACTACTTTATCTTTGGCGTCATGGTCTTGAATTGTCGCGCTTCTCCTGTGTTTGGTTTTTGTGTCTCATGGCGTTGTCATTTTGGTCTTTATTCCTTAGTGGGGTTTGCTATTCGCGGAGCCGTCCTTTCATTCGATTTCACACCCTTGGGGGTTTTCAGCCGACACAGGATGAATCCTCCTCCTCAAATGAGGAGCGTGCCGTGTATTTTTGGTACCGATTGACGTTTACCTCACCAAGACAAAGGAGTCCGAGAGGTTCATTGAGGCCGACCCTCCTACCAGGTTACTCTAATAGATCGATAAGACCGCGATCCTTAATTTGATATGTTGTTACCCACGTGCCTCGATCCCCGATTGTCGAGATGTTTTTCACCCTCTTGAGGGGAATATCTTCAAATTTTATGACTTAAAGTTCAGCCGCAATAGTTTAAGGACTTATTAAGTTTCATTACTGATCTCTTCAAATAGGACTCAAGGAACAAATTAATGCACCATTTACTAAGACATTTCAAGTAATAAAGGCAAGATTACATTAGGTGCTTAAATTTAGAGAAGCCAGCCAATAAATGTATGGACATAATGGTGGACAAAAAGCTTTAGATTAGAGGCAAGAGACAGAAAATTTGTAACAATGGTTTCAAGCCTTAAAATGCTTATAAAAAATATCTTGATTTTAGAAGGAAGTATTGCTGTATGCATGTGGGCAAGGGACACCACGAACCTTAGGTCCTCTCGTGCATGAGATCTCAAGAGATCTCGACCTCTCCGATGAGAATCGGGATCACTTCGAGATCCAACTGTTCATCTATTATGATTTCAGTGAGGTCTCAATGTCATTCTCCTAATTTTGATTAGGTACCACCAGATCTAAACGAGCGTCTCTTCTCAATCTGGTAGGTGAGAGAGAGATAGATGTGTAGAGAATCACGGTTGGTGGGGATACTTGCTACTCCGCAGGTTGATGCGATTTCAACATCCCTTTCAGCCCACCTTTTTATTTTTTTTTTTTAGTATAAATTTGACATACATGTTTATAATCCACCAATTAGAAAATCAATTGAAGAAAGTTTGCTCCTATCAAGAAGAGATGAGAGAAAACAATCGTTTTTCACCCGTCACCAAGTAATACAATAATTCGTCCACATAATGGTTTTTGAGTGGTGAGATAGCCATGGAATAAATTTCACTCATAAAGGATTACCATGTAATATCATCCAGATTTAAGTACGATTAAGAAGATATAAATGTATCAAAAGTCCTAAAACTTATTATAAAAATATAATTGAATTTTAAAATTTTCAAAAATTGTAATTAAGTCCTAAAATTTGTCAAATTGATATAATTAAATTCCACTGTTAACACCGTCTAATTTAACAAATGAAAAATGCTAATGTGATATTTTCATTTTTTAAGATAAATTGTGCTGTCAAAAAAAAAAAAAAAAAAAAAGAGGAAAAGAAGATTTTAATTTAAAAAAAGGTAAAAAGTTACTGTTCACATTTGCTTTGGTTGGATACTCGGTTTTCATCTTCCCTGACCTTTCCTCATGTGTCCCTATTTTTAGAAGTCTTCGCATCTCCAAGTCTATCATTGGAAGAACAACGCAGTGAGCAATAAACTGAGGCGGCCATGGCTGGAAGCTCGAAGTGAGCAATAAGCATTCGAAGAAATTACCGCGAGCTTGAAGGATACAGTAAGCATTCAAAGAAAGAAGAAGCTCATGCTTCTTTCGAGCAAGAGGCCATTGCCGTTTGAGTTTCGTTGAGCACGGACATGGCCACCCGAGCTTCGTCATTGTGTCCCCCTCGGCAGTTCTTTCAATCGAGGGCTCGAAATCTGCACAGGGATGCGGGAGGCAAAAGAGACCTGTACAAAGACCCAGATACAAGCGTCCATCTCCTGTCTCAATGAGAAAGTACTAACAAAAAATAAAATGTAATAAAATATATATGTATCAATACAATTATAAACTTTTCAATTAAACTAGATTTTTTTTTTATTAATTGACTCTATTTGATCAATTTATATGGGAAATTATTAATGTAGATATTGGTTGACCACAATACATGACACGGGGAGGCCGCCTCACCATGACCTAGTTGACTGCAAGCGAAGGAGGCATTGCTAGTAGCTAGTGAGGCCATGCTCACCTTCACCCACAACTAGCAAGGCCAGCCTCACCAGAAATTGCCTGCGAGGGCGAGGGCATAGTGGTCGATAAGTTCCGACAACTCTCATTGGCTATAGTGAAAAACGAAAAGAAAAGAAGGAAAATGAAAGAGTAAAAAGAAAAACTAATAAAAAACTAAAATTCGGAGAAAATAAAAGTATTGTTAAAATTATAAAGAAATGAACAAAACATTGACGTCAATATCAACCAAGTCACCGACAGTCTACATCACTGACTACGGTTCACCGCCCAGCATTCTCGTACGCCTCCTTCAAACAGTCAATGACGTGCGAGTCACTCCCTTCACGAATGGTATCCGTTTGAAGAGTGGCTTCGGGCCTCTGCAGACAGACTTGCAGATGCGAAAGACATCTGAAATTTTAGACGCGTGTGAAAGCTAGAAGAAGATGAACGGTAACCTTTTACTCTTTTTTTTTTTTCCTTCTTAACTTTTTTCCTTTAAAAAAAAACAAAGATCTGATGTGGCGGGGACCACATTAGCACTGCTTATCAAAATTCTGATGTGGCAGGGACCACATTAGCATTGCTTATCAAAAAATAATTTTAAAAAAGGCCACGTATCATGATGTTAACCAAAGAACTTGATCACAATATTTTGATAAGTTTTGGATTTAGATTTTGCTTGTTCAAATTTTTAGTATTCAATCGTACTCACTATAAGTTTTGGACCTACGGTGCATTTATTTTGATTAAAAAATGGTAATTGCTTATGTATATAATTCACCAATCATAGTAATCCTCGCATTAAAAATATAACCTTTCACTTTCCTTTTTTTCCTTTTAACTTTTGTCCTTTAAAAAAAAATTCTGATGTGGTGGGGACCACATTGGCACTGCTTATCAAAAATAATTTCAAAAAAAGGCAGCGTCAATATTTTCAATCAGTCAAATTAAATGATGTTAACCAGAAAATTTTAATCACACAGTTTTGATAAGTTTTAAATTTTGATTTCGCTCATTAAAATTTTTAATATTTAATTGTACTCAATGTAAAATTTAGGACCTACAGTATACTTATCCTGATTAAAAAAGAGTAATTGCTTATGTATGTAATTCACCAACCACAGTAATCCTCGGATTAAAAATATGTCACTGTCTCTTTTCCTCGGATAAAATAAGAAAATTAGGAAAAGGACATTTTCATTTCTTTTCCATCGATGAAAACAACACCAACCGGGGGGCAATTGCGGAAACCCAGGAAAAAGAGACTCCTAGATTTGACTGACAGTACAAAACCCAACTGCCCAACCGGTCCCCTTATAATACACCCCCACCACATTTCTCCCTCGCATGAAAAAATCCCTCCTCGTGCTAACCAAACTCACCTCCACCAACCACCATGAAACCGCAGCAGCCGCCGCAGCCGCCGCCGGCGCCACCGCCCGCCCCCGCCTCCCGATCCTCCACCACCACCACCACCAGCACGACGCTCCAGAACAAGTACCAACTGGGCCGGCTCCTCGGCCGGGGCAGCTTCGCCAAGGTCTACCAGGCCCTGTCCCTCGCCGACAACACCCACGTTGCGATCAAAGTCATCAACAAGGACAGCTCCGCGCTCGCCCTCGAGCCCCAGATCCTCCGCGAGATCGGCGCCATGCGGCGGCTCCATTCCCACCCCAACATCCTCCGGATCCACGAGGTGATGGCCACCCGGACCCGGATCTACCTCGTCATGGAGCTCGCCGCCGGCGGCGAGCTCTTCTCCAGGATCGTCCGCCGCGGCCGGTTCACCGAGCCGGCCGCCCGCCGATACTTCCAGCAGCTCGTGTCGGCGCTCAACTACTGCCACGAGAACGGGGTCGCGCACCGGGACGTCAAGCCGCAGAACCTTCTGCTGGACCACAAGGGGAACCTGAAGGTCTCGGACTTCGGGCTGTCGGCCCTGCCGGAGCAGCTCCGCGACGGCCTGCTCCACACCGCCTGCGGGACCCCGGCTTTCACTGCTCCTGAGGTTTGTTTGTGGTCTCTGATGAATCTGTTAAGTACGATGCCTGGTCAACCTTGAGGTAGTTGAGGATTGGCAAGTTGTTGAATGTCCAGTATGTGGCTGTGAATATGCTTCGAATAATGTGGTTGGAGTTCGATGACGCCGACGGACATTACGTGGGCGTAATTACGTAAGAATAATACATATAAACTTCTCTGATCTAAAGAAAAATCAGTCACTCTAGTCTATAAGAACGGATGAATTTATCTTGTCGAGTTGTTCCATATGAACTCCTGTTCTTCTTCCATCTGTTTTGCTTTTTCGCCGGTGACAAGTTCGATTTCAAAACACGGTATATAATGTTTAGGATACTTCAATCTTGTTACGGGTTGTCTATACAGTGTAATACACCCTATTGACTAGCGAAATGAATTAATGGTATGATTGAACACTTCTGATCGTCCTCAAGACTCATTTTTGGGTCTGGAAAGTATGGAAGAGTTTACAGTTACAGCAAGTAGTTTTTTTCCCACTTCTTTTGAGTGTGGAAGGTATCAGACTCTGTTTGGCTTGAATCGAGTTGAAGTATTAAATACTTAATATAGACTCTGCTTGGTTTCATTGGAGATCATTCCTGGCCACATAATTGAACCTAGAAAGCATCAAAATGAGAAATATTTATCACGGACCCTACCATATATAAAGTTGATCAAGATGCCTCATACTATTAACTAATAGACAAATTATGTTTCGCATCTCACCTATTTAGCATATCTTATTGTCACCTTGGCTCTATTATGAACTAGGTAGTATGTCAATATCGACATCTTGCTGCACTATGAACTAATTCGTTCAACGGTTTACATCTCTCCTCGTTTCCATTCTGCTTCAGGTTATTTGCCGGCGTGGCTACGAGGGATCCAAGGCGGACGCGTGGTCTTGTGGCGTCATCCTGTACATGTTGCTCTGCGGCCAGATGCCCTTCAGCGACAACAACCTGGTGACCATGTACAGGAAAATCCACAAGAGGGACTACCAGTTCCCCGATTGGATCTCCAAACCGGTGAAGCACATCATCCACCAGCTTCTCGATCCCAATCCCGACACGAGGATGAGCTTGCAAGCTTTGGCGGGCACTTCTTGGTTCAAGAAATCGCTCCCTTTGAAGTCCCACAATAGCTTCTCGGACATAGAACAGTTGTTAGCCAGTGAAAAGGATTGTAGCGACTTCGATGAAGGTCCAAGCCTAAACGCGTTCGACATTATTTCTTTGTCGTCAGGTCTCGATTTATCCGGGCTTTTCGAGATCGACAGTAGGAATGAGAGGAGGTTCGTGTCCAATGCTTCTATGGAAGTGATAATGGGGAAGTTGAAGGAGGTTGGTGGGAGATTAGGGTATAGTGTGGAGAGGGGGAAGGGTAGTAGTGTCATCTTAGGGAAAGGGAAGTTGGTCTTGGTGGTGGAAGTGGTGGCGGTTGTGGAGAAGGTGGTGTTGGTGGAGGCGAAGGTGGTGGTCGACGGTGGCGGCGAGTTTGAGGAGGCTCACTGGGGAGAGTGGAAGGTCGGGCTCGAGGACATTGTCGTCTCGTGGCACGACGAGCAAGTTTCTTTTTCGAGATCCGAGGAATGAGATGCGAGATGGCCGACTGTTATTTCCGACGTGATATAGCATGACATTTCATTCTGAAATAGGCAGAAGAGTTCGGGTTGTAGGATATTAACTAGAAAGATGCAAGAACGAGATGGTGTTCGTATAGCGTTCGTATCGACGTACGCCCCGGTATAGTCATTGGTACATTGTTTGATTGTAAGAAAAGGGAACGGGATGGGTTTGAACTAATGCTGGAGAGTAACATGTAATGGTCTTGTACATAACCCTCGGGCAAAATTACTTTTTCGGTTCCAGCTCCGATTAGAGATTTCCGTATTGTGCTGTCGCTGACTTTTGTGTATATTTTGGCTATTTGGCCTAGACAAATAAAGATGAATGCCTTTCCACAATACTAAAATCGATCAAGCTCCCATCTTTTTGTTGGCCGGGCTTACTTTCATGTGGAGGAAGCTCAATGAATTACAAATATAAAGACTTGAGCCCATATGATTGGGCTATGATAATTCACATGGAGAAAAAGAATCTTTCATTATCTTTTGTGTAGTAGCCACAAAGAATGTTTGCCTGAGCATGATCAGGGTTAAATTGCAAGCCATTGATTTTAGTTAAAATTTGAAAACTATAAAGCAAAATGACTAAACAATACTCGTTAACTAAAAACTT
Source organism: Eucalyptus sideroxylon (assembly GCA_014182405.2). Classification (NCBI taxonomy): domain Eukaryota; kingdom Viridiplantae; phylum Streptophyta; class Magnoliopsida; order Myrtales; family Myrtaceae; genus Eucalyptus; species Eucalyptus sideroxylon. Next base: position 59,917,219 of record CM024555.2, on the reverse strand, counting down.
AATTTCTTCCAAGGTCATGGTATGATCTTTTTAAGGTTTCCCAATACCGGAAACAAGCGGAGAATTAGACTTCACGTTAAAAGTCCTAACCTCCATAAAATTAAAAGATTAATTGTTTGATTCTTCTTTTCTTAACGTCAACATAATTTAATCATGAGAATGGCTAATAAGAGACCTAATTAATTGGCTCTAATTATATTCTTAAAACAAGCCATTGGCTCTTATAGACATATCCAATCGGTTCTCTCCTTCCTCTCTATTTTAATTTTTGGTTAAGAGAGCAAGTAAATGGATTATAAGAATGAAAAAAAAAAAAAAAAAAAAGAGTTAGGGATCAATCGTATTATAAACCCAAGAGATAAAATTAGTTAATAATGTCTAATAACTACAAATATGCATGTGTGTGTGTGTGTGTGTGTATTGTTAAAAAACTACAAAATAATTAAGTAATTGAGATGGAATTTCTTTTTTTAAATATATATATATAGCAGTCCGGTTCAAATGAGGAAATGGGCAGTTCCACGCTTAAAAAGAAGAATTGAATTGGTACTCACCAATTTCACTAAATTGGAATTGGAAACCAAACCTGCCCCATAAGAATCGTTGATTCCAATTGAGTCTAGTCCGATTCCTAGTGAGTTGGGCGATTCCTGATTCTTTTACACAACCCTAGTTAAGAGGCAATGACAAGAGAGCCAGAGAGAGAGGGAAATATGGGTTGAGGACAATATATAATTTGCATCAAGCTAAAGTTCGGAAGTCAATTTGTGGCCTGATTGACCTGAAATTTTGTTAGGGTGCTCATGATACATTCTTCTTGATTCTGATCAATTTGATTGTCACTTGAAACTCCCTACATCAAGTTTTTCATGGGTTTTACCGAACTTGCATTTTTTGTAAGATTTATCCTTGATCTTGATGTCTTTATGGCTATGTACCTCTAGTATTTACTAGAGAAAAACTTTGTTCACCCATTTTTGTTGGTAGTGAAGATTTTTAGGTTGACTTTAGTCTTGTGGTTTTTATCTCCTCATGTCAAGGAAGTTTTTTATGCAAAAAAAATTACCTTGTATCTACATGCTTGGTATTATATTGCTATATTATATTGTGTCTTAAAGGTTTGCACAAGAGAAGAGATCATTTTGTTCCGTTGCGCTAACTCGATATTATTTAAATTGTTAATGCTCACCCAACTTTTCTATCTATTTAGAAAAGAAAATTTGGCATCTTCAATTAATCATCTAGATGCAAGAACATATCAATATGTTTATATTGATGATCGACATGTGTCCTCATTACATATATATATCCACTTTGTTCTTCCACGAACAATCTTGGACTATTTCTCTTACCACAGGCATAGACCATCTTCTCTTCTACCCTCTTCAAGCTCGGGTGATTTTCTTTGAGCTTACCGGGCTCCTTCATTTGGAGTTAAGCTGATACACAAACCTTGTGAGTAAGAAAAAAAAATCAGGTCGAATTAGAAATTGGACCAAACTTACGAGTTCTAGGCACTTTTTGGTTCCTAAAAAATGGAACTGGTGAATACCAATCCCGTTTACGGTCCAAGTGTGGACCCACCCATGTGGACCCCCCAGACTGGACAGTTATATATATTTTTAATCTTATCATTGCAAACTAAAAACCTAACCTCTAATTGCCCATCCTTTCCATTTCACTCTCAGTCACAATGAAAGGTATAAACTCTAACTTCCTCTTTCTTTGCTCACGCATCTCTCTCGCTCACACGCTCAATCTCAGACTCTCGATCACGCCTCGTCGCTCACTCTTAGTTACGCCTTTCCCTTACAACAGCAACGCTCGCTCTTAATCCCGTGAACCACGCCTCTCATGCCTCCCTCCTCATTGTCCTTAGTCCTTCTCGCTCATGGCTTAATGCTGGTGGCTCAACACCATCCTTTGTCCCTCTCGCTCCAGGCTCAATGCCACCCTCTGTCCGTCGCTCCTGTAAATCCTCAATCCCTCTCCAGTCTGACACAACAGTAACCAGTCAAAGTGGTCTACATGAGGAGTTGCACATGAGAAGGTCCATTATGTTTCTTGGTTTGGAGAGACGATTATGAATATTTTACTTGAATTTATCCGTTAGTGCCGTGATGGGACAAAACTGATAATTACCTGAGGTAATCTCTGCACTCAAATCTGTGGCTAAATCATGAACGGCTAGTTCTTAGACCCACCAAGGAGTTGGACTCACCAGTCCAGTCCAATCCTCAGGTGAGTCCAATCAGGTGAGCTGATTCCTGATTCTATGAACTAAAAACCGATCCATCCTAAAAATGACCAACTCTAGTAGACCTAATAAATGAATAGGTCAAATCATATTTGAATGAGTCAAAAATGAGTTCCATTTGAATTGACATATTTATTCCATATTAATACATTTTTATTTTGTGATCTAACCGTTTATGTTTCTGGGTGCTTTCAAGCAATCGGTAACATTAACAGACTATGTTTCCTTTTCTTGGAGAAAAAAAGGCAAGAAATATTGTTAATTTGATTTTTTTTTGGCAAAATATTAGCGGGCAGAATAATATTTGGTTTGCGTGGGATGTTATTTGTATAGGTGATGTTTTTATTTATATCGGAAAAACTTTGGTGCTATCTCGACATGCTGTTTTGGGTTCCTAATATATACAGTAATCAAGTATAAATTGTAAGCCGTTGAAAACGGCACCGCCAGGATCAACAAAGCGCGAATCTAGAACATAGTAATGGAAACAAGAGACTTGTATATCCGATTTAGAATCTATTGTTTTTAATGCAAAATAGAAATGATCCAAAATTCAAATGCTTTTTCTCTATTGCCCTCTAAATCACTAGCTCAAAGAGAGTATCTTTCACAATACAATTCTACAACAGCTCCTTATGTGAGATTGTATTTGTGCATATAAATTAAAGAAGAGATTTTAGTGCTATTTAAAAAAATTTCAGCTAGACTCCTTCATCACGGATCGGGGTCAACTCGGCCCCCATAAACCGTGACCCATATTACATTGATTAAGAACCTTTATAATTTACCTTATTAAACTAAATCCATAAAACGATAAATTACAATTTCAATTAATATAATCCACATCAAAAAAGCTCTTACATAAATGAAATTGATGCTAATAGACCACTTATAGAGCTTTCCCTTTTGATTAACATGGATAATTGGTGGGTATCATTTAGATCCATTAAACCCCAAATCTAATTGGGTTTTGCTAGTCTAAATCCATAAGAATCCATCCTCTAAATTTTAAGTAATCCATATATGACTCAACTCACTAAAAATGAGTTTTTTTTTTTTTTTCTGTCATACTCTAACTATCATCTCTTTTATACTTTTGCTATGCCATTTGAAAAGCGTGAGGGCCAAACCTCACATTTAAAACTAAATATCATTACTTCCCTTATTACTGGGTCACTAAATCTGAGTTAGAAATGAATATATGACCCATTTTGACACCGTTTTCTCACAATAAATGCATTTCCCTTCCATCATCGGAAATGATGGTTATGAGATCATTCATTTAAATTAGCCTAATAACTAATTTAGCTTCTGGTGCCTTCACAAGTAAGCTTGGATATGCAATTGCTAATGTAAAGCCAACCACTCTTAAGATGCGTTTGAAAGAGCATTTATAAGAAGCTCTGGGCCTCTAAAGGCTCTTGAATCGAAGTTTTGGTGTTTGATAGCATAATTTCAAAGATTTTGTTGCGGAGTTTTACTTTGAAAATGTTTAGAACTCAACGCAAGCACCCTTAATTTGGCTTTTAGAATTTTTGCGAAATGCAACTTAAGAGGATTAATGAAGTTTTTTGTTCCAATCTTGCCCTCATTAATATATTAAAATTTATATTTTACTCCTCATGTTTGAACTTTTCTTGCGCCAGATCCAGATCTGAACAAGAGACGGAGAGAGCCGTGGTCAATCATGGCTAGGAAGCTTTACGAAGGAGGCCGGCAAGTTTCACCGAGGGTCGAAAGGGTTCGCCAAAGGCATGCGAGTCAAATTCCATGATTTGACGCATTTGAAATCTAGCCAAGTGGTCTCATCTCGCGAGAACTAGCTTGTTACTCGGATGCCAGTGCCTCGTGCAGGTTGGCGCCTTGCCTAGGGTCACCCGGCATCAAGTCACATTACCTAAGGTTGCAAGGCCTTGCATTCTTGATTGTCATTACGCCAAGGATCGCATTGCTTGAGATTGCTCTCTCATTTTTGTTAATCATTTATTTTATTTCTCATTTTACAAGTTGGTTTCTAAACTATGTTTTATATTGTTTACCAAACAATATCTGCATCAAGTGAGAATCCGTGGAATCAAATTCTTTCGTCCAGATTCAAAGTTACAAAGTCAAAGCTGTCCCAAACGCAACGCTCAATCAAGAGTGCGGCAACCTCGCCATGTCGTGTACGATGATGCGTCCAGTGCCTTTCTCAGTCTCGCCGTGCCCCGCACGAGACGCAAACAATGAAAGGGTTTCTTTCTGCGAAGTGGGAGAAGAATCTATCTCTTTCGTCCTATCCAAAGCCGGTCTAGTCCAGACAAAAAAGTTCGTTGTTGAATTTTTAAGGCTGCGAAATCGTTGCTTATTTGACGGTACGAGTGTCGGCTAAGTTTAAGGTTTTATTTTGTGAAAAATAAATAATTCAAAAAATAATTTCTTGAAAATGACCGTCTCTATCACTTGAAATGATTAATTGTTGAAAAATATTTTATTACTGACAATAATTTCTTATCTAAACATTTTCGTGAACATTGAAATTGTTTTCGTTCATTTAATTATGTAAGCAATGCGTATGTTTATTTTAGGAAAACATTTTTCAAATCTTTTATTTTTCGTGGAACAAATGACCTAAGAGTCGACATTGATCTTACCAATTAATATTTGGAATGGGCTGTGAAAGAAAATCTGTACCGAATTATGCTGTTAGGTAGACTAAAAAAACACTATAAAAGAATTATAAAGTCGGTTTGATAGTAGATAAAAATCAATTGATAAATTTTATTAGCTTCCCTACCAAACATGGACGAGTGAATATTATTTGGAAGGTTTTGAGAATATAACTAATATGGATTTAATTTCCATTGGATTTTTATAACTTAACCACTTAAGTAAACCCTTCCTTACTTACAAACTATATTATTTGAAGGTTTAGATAATATAATTGATAAGATTTTAATTTCCACTGGATATTTTATAACTTAACCAATTAATAAAGTCCCACATTAATTACCATCACCAAGTGGTTTTTGGTTTTTAAAAAATCGTTAAGTTATGCGTTGTTGAATGCACTTAATGAATTAAGGATATTTATTTCGTAGAAAATATTTTATGGGAAAATAAATAATCAAAGAAAATATTTTCCAATCAATAGAAAATTAAAATATATATATATATATCCTTCAAAAATTGGGAAAAATGATTTACGTTTCCTAAAAAAAAAGTAATTTTCCCTTCTTTCTCACGCCAAGACTTCTCTTTTCTCCCTTTTGCGCCTTCACTACTCCTCATGTTCATGTGCACGGACTACTCGCCATAACTTCACCGGCACTCGCCCAACGCCATCCAAACCTCCGAGCTGCACCACAACCTCCAACAACCCCTCCGCGACCTCAGCCCCTCGTCATCGCGAGGGTGTCACGGGGCTCAAGTGACCCGTGATCTAGGGTCGTCCGAAAACGAGGTTACATCTGAACTCAGTGATGTTGAATTTGATGTCCCGAGCTCGAGTTTGAGCTCGACAACATCGAATCGGTCACGATCAGCCTCGACTCAGTCGCAATAGACTCCGCCGTGATTTCTGCGTCGACTAGGTCGTGCGCGGTAGCTGTTATGTCGGCTTCGAGAGCAACTTCGCATCGAGCCCCTCCGCCGTGGTCTTGCTCTCGGCAGATTTCACTGGATAATCGAAAGGGAAGGAAGAGCACGAGGCCCCTGTTCATCATCTTCTCCGAATTTCACCTTTACAGTTTGATGTTTGGCGATTAGTTTTTCTTCCTCTTTGGTTTATTTGGTCTTGTTGCCTAGAGAGTCAAGCGAAGAGAATTTGTGTCCAATTTCCAATTTGCCTGTTGGATGTTGATTTCAAAGTCGCCCGAAGACTGAATTGCTGGTGATAATTCTTTTTTTTTTTTTTTCCCTTTTTGGTCTTTCGAATAGTTCTTCATTTCGGTTAGAGGACTGGAAATTAGCGATCCTTCATCAGCGAAATAGTTTTCACGGAGTCTAGCAACCCAAAGATTCAGGTCCGTAGAGGCCATGCTCGAGGCCAAACATCGAAAAATAGTGCACGTATATTTATGAAAAAAAATATTTCCCTTTCCACAAGATAAAAAATATTTTTCTTTTCATTTTCAAGTTTTAGCCAAACAACAGAAAATATTAACCTAACAAATATTTTCTAAAAATATCATATTTTGTGCGAAACAAACAGAGCCTAAGGATGTATTTAAAACTTTATGATAAAAGAAAATACTTTTCATGGAAATCATTTCAGATGAATGGTTAGTTTTCATTTGTTTAGAGTGCATTTGATAACCATCATATTCTTGGGAAAAATTTCTACTTATAAATAATTCCTTTTTATTTTGTTCCCAAGAAGAATTTTTTAGCATTTGAGGACCTTTGGTAATCGCCCAAAATTTTTATTGTCGGAATCAAAATGCATTTAGTATCACTCATATATTTTTTTCTGTTAAATTTTTAATTATATATTTTTTTCTTTTTTTTTCCTTTTCTCTTCTTCCTCCTCCTCTTGGCCAGTCGCCGATGATTGGCGAGGCCAAGTCCAGTGAGGGCAAGGTCCAATAAGCTCATCGAACCTCACCCAACCGGTTGCCAACCATTGCCAACAGTGACGACGATAACTGATCATCGGTTGGGGGAAGAAGAAGAGAGAATGAGAAAAGAAGAAAATAAAGGAGAAAAAAGAAAATTAGTTTTTGGTTTGATTCTGAAATTTTTCTTGGAAATAAATAAGCAATTTTTTTCTACTTCTTGATTTTATTCCAAATTTATTTTTGAGAAAAAAATGAATTTTTATTTTCTTAAATAAAAAATTTACCAAACAGATTTATATTTGAAATATATTCCCTAGAAAAAAATGGATTTTTATTTCCAAGATTAAAAAATTTACCAAACTGATTTATATTCCAAATTTACTCTAAGGAACAAAAGAATAGAATCGTTACTATTTGACCAATTACTAAATGTACCCTAGTTATTTAGGAAAAGTGATTTCCTTAAAAGGAGAGGTCCTTTTTGTCCACTAAATATGAGACCTTTTTTTTTTTATACATCCTACTCTAACCCCCCCCACCCTCATATATCTACTTTGCTTCTTTGCAATCATGAAATCCTCCATGCTACACTTGAAACTAAATGTCCCCGCCTCACCCGATTCCCTTACCACTGGGCAGCATGTCTAGTGGGTCACTAAATATAAATCAAAAAGTAAGTTTACTCCTCTCACAATAGGTGAATTTCCTTTTCATCTTTTCTGATAATGATGAGATCATTCATGTAAACAAGAACAATAACTATTTTTATTTTTATTTTTTTTAGCACAAGAACAATAACTAATTTACCTTCTTGTGCATGTAGTTGCTAATGTATAGGCTATAGCCACTCTTAGGATGCCTTTGCCTTTGGGAGAGCATTGAATCGACACAAGAAACAAAGAGAAAGCTATGGTCAATCATGGCTAGGAAGCTTCATGAAAGAGGCTGGCAAGCTTTGCCGACGGTCAAGCCGCGCCGGTTAGGGTTTACCGAAGGTTACACAAGTCATATTCCATGATTTGACCCACACTTGCGAGAGTCACGCCTTCGAGATCTAGCCAGTGGTCTCACCTTGCAAGATCTGGCTTGTTGCTCCAATGCCAGCGCATCATGCGCTTGCCTAGGGTCATGCATCGTCAGTGTCGCATTACCTAAGGGCACGAGGCCTTGCTCTCTCAGTTGTGTATTTACAGTAAGCATCACATTGCTTGAAATTGCTCTCTCATTTTTCTTATTGATTTCTCATTTTGCCAGTTGTTTACTAAAGTATGTTTTATATTGGTTACCGAGCAATATTTGCATTAAGTGAAAACCCTTGGAATTAAATTCTTATGTCTAGATGCAAAGTCATGGAGTCGAAACCCTCCCGAGGGCACCCTCAATTAACAATTCGTCAATCTCGCTGCACGGTGAACGAGGAGCTAGCTTCGATGCGCACGGTGCCTTCCTCGAACCTCGCCAAAACAAGAAGGTTCTTTCTAGATCTCTGTCATCCAATTTAAGACCGTTCTAGTCAAGACAAATAAGATTACTGTTGTATTTTCATGGTCGCGAAGTCGTAGGTTGTTTCAATGCTGTGAAAGAAAATAAAATGAAAGAGTGAATATTATTGGTTTGACCCAGGTAGAGTACATAATATACTAAAATGAAAATTTAAAAAATTGGTATGATAATGGATAAAAATCGATCGATAAATTTTATTAGCTTCCCCACCAAACATAGAGGAGTGAATATTATTGGAAGGTTTTGAGAATATAATTAATAAGGATTTAAGTTCCATTGGATATTTTATAACTTACCACTTAAGTGAACCCTTCCTTACTTAATAACTATATTATTTGAATGTTTTGATAATGCAATTGATAATATTATAATTTCCATTGGATATATTATAACTTAACCAATTCAGAAAGTCCTACCTCACTTGCCGTCATCAAGTGGGTTTTGGCTTTAAAAAAAAAAATCATTAGGCCGCATGCAGTTGAGGTTATCAAACGTAGGGGGAGCACAATTCTAGAATAAAACTGGAAACGTGAGAATCGGACAGGTGGATATCGGAGTGGTTTCAAATTTTATAATATGAGGAGTAGATTCCAAGATTTAAAAATTGTGGAATCTATTTCAATAGTTAAATTTCAGATTCTAAGTGAACCGAGAACCTGAGATAAGTCATTTCATAACATTCAATAATGAGTGTGTAATATAAAATCACTAGTATCAACTTCCATTTTTTGCGATATTCATGACTAATATTTTTATTTTGTTAATGTTTCATAATTTTTCTATGTCTAAATATGAGTTATGATCAAGGGATACTAATAAATAATAGTTATTAAAGATGATGATTCACTATAATCATTCCAGTAATAGTTCAAGTGGAACTTTTATAAACCTTGGAATCAATCCTGCAACTTGTGACATGTTAGGTTCCAAGTTTCTGAGCATGGTAGGTTTTAGGTTCTAAAAATTTGAAAACTTATTTTGACCAATAGGTTCTAAGTTCCTAGTGGAACTTAAACGCAACCTGGAATCGCTTACTCCTAATCGAAGACACTTAATGACATTGAGGGTACATCAGTTTCATTGAAAAATTCATGATAAAGGAAAACTACTTCTATAGAAAAAAGAAAATGGTTGGTTTTCCTTTTTTGGTGATTTACAAAATTGATTTCTTTCTTGCCAAATGGGGAAGTCGCTTTTCCCCCATCTGAACTTATTGTTTTTAGTCCATGAAAAACATTTTTCGTATAACAATTAGTTTTCCGTCATCCAAATACCGTGGAAAGTTGGAAATAATTTTTCGAAAATAGTTTTTTCTTCAAACAAATGGACCTAGTGTTAGAAAAGTTTATTTTCACCACTTCATTGTGGTTGTCAAACACGCCTATAATATGCATGACAACTTTGTGTGGTTTTGTAGGATGAAGTGTGCGCTCTTATAGTTTCTAATGTGTTGGACTAGATTTAGAAAAAAGAGTTTAGATAATAGATACACGAAATTTAGCCTTTTTAAAAGTCCAACAAGATAAGGCCTTATTGTGGGCTAACATGGACTTTGTCCATGAGACTGACATGTCTTAGATTTGTTTCAACACGTAAAATTGTTTACAATGGAAACATTTTCATTTGCCAATACTAATCACAGACACCACATGTAAAGTAAATACCAAGAGAGCACCAACATCTTTTATAAATTAATAATTTGGAAAATATTCTTTTTAAAAAGTAATTGCTTTGTATTGCTCAAAATAATTAATCGATGAAGAATATTTTTATTATCAATAATAATTTATATCTAAATATTTTTCATAAATGATGAAAATATTTTTCATTTATTAATTTTTGTAAGTAATACAAACGATATTTTTGAATAATTTTTTAAAATCATTTATTTCCGTCAAAAAATGGAACCTTAGTCGCTTGAAATTTGTTCAATACATGTTCTTTATAAACTTTTGACTTATAGGGGCACGCATGACAAAATTTCTATTTCTTGATTTCTTTGTTTCTCTCTGTTCCCTAACAGGTTTAGAACAAATCCGTTTGGTAACGCAATTTGATTTCTTTATTTCTAAAACAGATTTCTATTCCGAAATAGAGAAATTGAAGAAATCAAAAGCTAAAATTTTTAACTTTCGTTTCGAAATAGAAATCGAAACCGAAATCAAACCATATAAAAGAACATTGCGTTTTCTTGCTAACTTAATTCAGTTATAACCACAACTTCACAAATTATTGCTAATTTTCTTATTCTTATGTTGCTCGTGTTTTTTTTTTCATTTTTTTTTTCATTTTTTTTATAACTTCCTCTTTAGGATGAAAGGCAATCGAATGGGTCCCAACTTTAAAAAACGACCAAAGTTCTTAAATGCTTACTTAAAAATAATGGGGCTCTTTCCTCCTAGAAATGGTGCGTGCATGGTCAGTTGAAGAAAAAGTTCTTACGTAATAGATTAATAAAAAACGTGCCTAGAAATTTAACCTTGTTTCTTTATGGATTCAAAATTCTTGCAAAATCAAAATAATTAGATTGTTACACAATCTTGAATTTTAATTCGAAGGCAAGAGATTCAAGAGAATCTCTCTCTTTGCTATGCAAGGGCCATTAAAGGTTCATTGAGCAATAATAAAGAAATTAGGGATGAGCAACTAGATTGATTCAATTCGAGAATCAAAATAAACCGACCTTCCCCCGATTAGTTCCTAACCATAAACATTACTTCAAGGTAGAATTCTCATATATTCCTTTACATCATCAATTTTATTTTGTTGATAATCTTGTATAATACTAGTCTTTAATAAAATGACAGGGCTGTATAGGCGCCATTGATGGCACCCATATTCATACTTCCGCAATACTTGTCTGAACCTACACAAGATAAACTTGCAAACGATACATTGATTTCCACGCTTAGGAAAACTATTGCTAATAAAATGGCAAGGGATAATAATATGCCGAAAATTCCATGAAATTGTATTTTCAACTTTTGTAATGTATTAGTATTATTTTGACTATTATTTTGTATTTGAGGATTTCCTATGTTGTTTTAGTATTAGTATTATTTTGTATTAGAGGATTTTCTATGTTGATATCTAATCAATTTCTATTCCTAGAAATAGAAATTTTATTTCGTTATCAAACAGTTTGCTTTCAAAAATAAAAATCTTGAGTCGTTATCAAACGGGTTTCTTTCTTCGAAAACTTGTCCTAATGAATAGAAATGAGAAATTGAGAAATTGAGAAATTGATTTAGAAATTAATTTACTGTTTGAAAATTTTATCACGCGTAGCCTTCAACTAGCTTCACGCGTGCTCTAACGGAGTGATTAATCTAGTCTAAGTCGAGTTGAAACATGACTCGATCTCAATCAGGTATTGAATTTATTGTTCGAACTTGGTTCCCACAGAAACTCAGGATATTCAAGTTTTTACTCCACACGTCCCCTCGAGCTTGAGCTTTGAAGGTGACCAACAAGCAAAGCGACCTCCTCGCCCTTTGCAGGCCTGAGAGACGCTAAAGATGAATGGACAAATTCGGGCAACGCCCTTACATGAGAAAACCTGGCCTGTGCGAATTTTGAAAATTGTACGTTACATACAAGGTCCCCTGGGCGAAGCATTAAGCACGACATCTGGCCCTATTTTTGCCTGTCCCAATGAGCACCTCAATTGAACTCTAGTCTAATAAGTTAAAATATTTTCTCAGCACTACGCATATGCGTACATATAAAATTAATGTGAATATGATAGTAGAAACTAGACTAATTTCATGAACCTATCAAGTTGAGTGCTGACTGACTCGATCTCGGCTCGCTCGACAAGATGCTCGATAAATTCCAACTCTTCTTCCCCGGAAATCGGGCAAACAAATCTCTAGCAGCAGTCGGTCGAACCGAGAGCCTATCAAGGGCTTACTGACTTTGACTCCAGTGGGCCCGTAGTCAAAGAGAGAAAGCCATTGGATTGGTGCCACGCGACTCCCGTCTTCAGCTGCCAATCAAAAGTCAAAATCGGCCACCGATGTAAAAGAACTGACGAACTCCTGACCACATCCGTCCGTCATTCCCAAAACCTTATCTTGACTCCATCCACAACATTTGATTCCCATCTCCAATTTCCCAATGCTTGACTGACGTCTCGACAGTTTTCTCAGTTCCCACTCGGCCTCTCTCCTTCTAGATCTAGACAAACTCATTCCAATCACGCCTGCTTACATTCATACACCAAAGTTGTATAAATTGGACTTTGAATTTCATCAGGACCTTAGGAAATGGTTTTAGCTTGAAAGTCTAAAACTCCGAATGTTGAGCTCTGAATAACTAGGTAGGCATAAGCTTTGTTGCCAAACCTTGTCATGTTAAGTGGAACTTATATGCTGTTATGCATACGTGATCTCGGTAATATTTGAGAAATGGGCGAGCACATAATTATAAAAGTTAATACAATAAAAAAATTTAAATTGGTGTATCCTTTACAAATTTACCTTAAACTATTTCTCTAAAAACCAAAAATACAAAATTGACAAATTTACCTTTTATTAGTTCTATTGATACAATCAAATTGATGAGTTTGATAATATATGATAATTGACTAATATAATAATTTGGGTATCATAAATGAATTAGTTTGTGATTTTTCATTATATTAATCAAATTTAACAGAAACTAATAAATGATAAATTTGTTATTAATATACTAATTTAGATTTATGATGTTTAAAAAATTAATTTAAAATCATAGGTTTGCCCGTGTAGGTTAAATTTATCATATGCATATTGATTTAATATTAATTTGAGATTTTTGTGATATTAATTATAAATATAATTATGAGACTTTAAAATGATATCATTCAATTCACGTGGACAAGTTGAAATATCAGCCCGAGGAAACGACCCCTTTAAAAATTCAAAGAAGAATCCTCCTGCATATAAACCCCCTCCTCACAGACAAGCCAGCAAGCATCCAAAACAAACCCAAAAGAAAAAAGAAAAAAAAAATGACAGCCAAACTCCACCAGCCCACTCTCCTCCTGCTCCTCCTCATCCTCGTCGGCCTCTTCCTCCACCGCTCGCACGCGCAGCCCAACATCACCGGCTACACCTGCACGGCGAACCAGACCGGCTACCCCTGCCGGACCTACGCCTTCTACCGGGGCGCCCTCGCCCCGAACTACACCGACCTCGCCTCCATCGGCGACCTCTTCGGCGTCAGCCGCCTCATGATCGCCGAACCCAGCAACATCTCCACCTCCGCCGCCGCCCTGTCCGCCCCGCTCGTCGCCAACCAGCCCCTGCTCGTCCCCCTGACCTGCGGCTGCAACCCCACCAACGGCACCGACAACATCTCCAGCGCCAACACCAACTACACCATCCGCTCCGGCGACACCTTCTACCTCCTCTCCACCGGGGCCTTCGAGAACCTCACCTCGTACCAGTCGGTCGAGGTCGTGAACCCGTCCCTGGTCCCCACGAACCTGAGCGTCGGGGACGACGTGGTGTTCCCCATCTTCTGCAAGTGCCCGAACACGACCCAGGTGGCGAGCGGGGTCAATTACCTGGTCTCGTACGTGCTCCAGCCCAGCGACAACCTCTCGAGCGTCGCGTCCAGATTCGGGGTCTCAGAACAGAGCATCGTCGACATCAACGGCAACAGCACCAAAACCACCGAGACCCTCTTCGTGCCCGTCTCCGAGCTCCCGAATCTGACCCAACCCAACGTCTCCACCACCGCCGCCGCCCCTCCGGCCGCGAAGGAGGAGAGGAAGGGGCTCATCGTGGGGCTGGCCATCGGGGTCGGACTCCTCGGGGCGCTCTTGATTCTGGGGATCGGGCTCTTGGTTCACAGGGAGAGATCGAGGGAGAAGAGGGGACCGGGCGGGTTGGAGGGAGACGGAGGGGAGAAGAGGCAGGCGTACGGCGACAAAGGGTCGCGGGAGATGGAGGTGAACCTGCTGGCTGACGTGACGGACTGCCTGGACAAGTACCGGGTGTTCGGGATCGACGAGCTGAAGGAGGCGACGGAAGGGTTCAGCCCCAAATGCCTGATCCAGGGGTCGGTGTACAAGGGCTGCGTCGACGGCGAGATGTTCGCGATCAAGAAGATGAAGTGGAACGCCTACGAGGAGCTCAAGATTCTGCAGAAGGTAAGCGCTTTGTCTAGGTTATCTCTTCGATTGATTGATCTTCTGGTTTGCCTGGTTTTCCAATTTCTCGCATTTCATATTTGTTTTGTGCACTTTAATGAGTTGGAAACGGTAGTAATGATATATTTATGTCAAAATTGTGCTAAATTGCATGACATGGTTAATAAAAGGGATCATGTTGGGGATTTAATTTGTACATAATGAGATTAAATTTTAATTTTGTGCAATCTACTTAGAAAATGGCTAATATCGGTTAAATTAGTGATCGTGATTTGTATTGACCATTTAATGAAACATCGTAGAACCTTAGTGGTTAGATCGCTAAGAAGTATTATTATTAGTCAGGGTTCTTAATTTAATTGTACAATGTTAACGCAATAGTTCTGGTCAAGTACTTTTTGAACACTCTAAATCTTTTTCCTTTTGCAAATTAGACAAGAAAAAAATAGAGTTAATAAGTCCTTTAGTATTTTCTCAATATCTTCTAGGATTTACATGGGTATCCATTCTCTTCAAATAATCTTAAAAAGCTATTAAGAAAATCTAGATTATCTCATAGAAGTGAATTTTGCGTTGCATTTTTATTAAAGAAGGGGGAAAAGAAATCCCAGAATTGCAAAAGCATGTAAAAACGACATTCGCTGACTTTTCAAATGGCGTTATCCAGAGGCAGGCCTTGCAAGTGGGCAGGCGAGACTTTTGTCGACACGAGAGTACGCACTAATTAATTAGTCAAAATCTTTGAAAATCTTGAGATTTATTTGACTATTTCATGAACTTATTTTGTCCTTTTTATGATAAGTAAAATTTTTTCCCGAGTGGTTTTGTTTGGCCGGAAAACGCACATCTGATTGCGAGGGTTGGGTCAAATTACGTTGGGAGGCGGTAATCATGACTTTAGAACCTGAATAAAGTTTAATCCTTTTAATCAATTTTTTTTTAATTATTATATGCAATGAAGAACTGGCCCTTGTCCTTGGATGGTGACGTCAGTGGAAAGACTAGGTGGAAAGACTGCACATGCACTCACATGCGGCTTTTGTCTTTGATTTTTATTAATACTATTATCATTATTATTTTATTTTGTACAAAGGATATGAATTGGAATAATCGTTTTACAAATGGAAAATTTTATACAACTTGTAGAATAGCGACAGGACGGAGAAGACCCCATTATTAAAACGACCATAAAATAAAAAATTGATCATGCGCGGACTTATTGCTTTTTATTTTCGAAATAAATTAATATGACTTTCAATTATTTATGTGTGGTTTAGGTGAGTGGAGGTTTTCCCTCATTATATATACCGTTTGGTCTATGTACATTAGCTGAAAAGTCATTGTACAGTTAAAAAGTCATTTTCATCACTGTACAATGAAATGTGATCATCATTTTCTACTAAGTATAAATTGATTGCATAGATCGGCCGAAGGATTTATGGTGTCAAAATTCATATTTCATGACTAAATTGTAAAAAAAATAAAATAAATAACAAATATCAAAGCGTAAGGTGTAAGTAAAGTACCCAAAGATAGATAAAAAAAAAAAAAAAAAGTACCCAAGGATAATGCAATAATTTAAGATATATGGTGCTTTTTCTAATTTTCCGTACCGTCCCTTCTCAAGCTGTTTAAAGTATTTGTCTAGATTTTTCTTATACGCTGTTTGAATTGAACATGATTCAATAAGTTATGACTGTTTACGAATTTTGCCTACTTTTTTTTGTACGTTTATTGTTTTCTTTGCCATGAAATTTATATAATAAATCTTCCTTATGCATGTGGTGGTTGGCTGATTGCTTAGGCACGAATCAACTCAACTTTCCCACTTAATAAATATTTCGATGGTTCTTATTGTCCCGATGCGTGTTTGATTATGATATTTATATTATTTACATTTTGTTTTATGGTCTGGACTATAGAGCTGTATCCCAAAATGTTGAGGTGGGCTGTGTGAGGAATAATAACTTGAACTAAAAGACAAATTGCGGAAAGGCGCTTACGTTATTCATTAATGAGCCGAATGGTACTCATCTTCCTTACAAAAACTCCGGGTATTTTTCCGAAAATTATCGTATTTTTCCGAAAATAATCTTTGTTGAAAATATTTTAAGAAAAAAAAAAGAAAAACTTATCTTCTAAGAAATTTTCTGTCCATTGATTATAAAAATATTTTGAGCGTCAGGTTTCAGTTGTATTTTGGAAATTTATTTTCGATTTTTGAGAGGAAATTATAGTCTTAAATTTGTGTATAGATTTTCCATTGATTATAAAAATATTTTCTGTTCATTCATATTTTCTAGATTGGAGTGTCGGAAAATATGGAAAATATTTCCGAAATAGTAAACAAGTCATCATTATTCTAAGAAATTTGATTTGCCTTGCATCAGAACGTGACATGATAATGCATTTTTGTTTTTGAAGGTGAACCATGGCAACCTAGTGAGGCTGGAGGGCTTCTGCATCGACCCGGAGGACGCGAACTGCTACCTCGTCTACGAGTTCATCCCGAGCGGGTCGCTCCACTCGTGGCTCCACGAGGCTGGCCACCGGGGGAGGCTGGATTGGAAGACCCGGCTGCGCGTCGCCGTCGACGTGGCCAATGGCCTCCAGTACATCCACGAGCATACCCGCCCGCGGGTCGTCCACAAGGACATCAAGAGCAGCAACATCCTGCTCGACTCCAACATGCGGGCCAAGATCGCCAACTTCGGCCTCGCCAAGTCGGGCTGCAACGCCATCACCATGCACATCGTGGGCACCCAGGGCTACATCGCCCCCGAGTACCTGTCCGACGGGGTCGTGTCCACGAGGATGGACGTGTTCTCCTTCGGGGTCGTCCTGCTCGAGCTGGTCTCGGGGAGGGAGGCGACGGACGAGGAGGGGAGGGTGATGTGGGCCGCCGCCATCGAGGCCTTCGGGGGGAGGAGCACCGAGGAGATCGGGAAGGCCGAGAGGCTGAGGGGATGGATGGACGAGGGCCTGCTGGCGGACGAGGCGTGCTCGACGGAGAGCGTCGCGAGCGTGATGAGCATCGCGATCTCGTGCTTGAACCGGGATCCGTCGAAGAGGCCGAGCATGGTGGAAATTGTGTACGCCTTGTGCAGGAGCGACGACATCTTTGATTTTTCGGAGGACGCATCATCAACTGATGCTCAAGTTTTGGCAAGATGAGAGAGAGAAAGAGAAACAGAGAAAGTCCATGGTCGGATCTACTCGCTTATATTACAATGTGTATAAATAAATTTGAATAGATGAGCTATAGTTATGATAGGTTTTTTTGAGGTGATAATATGTATATGCTGTTTTCAATAAATGCATTAGCACGGTTTGATTAAATTTCGGTCCGTGATGCTGTTTAAATACAAACCAATACTTTTTATTTAGTTATACTTAAATGGAAGGAATGTACTTTATTTGTTATTGATTTGATTTTTAAGGGGAAATTACACCTTTTATTTCCTATCATCCAAAGAAAAAATATTTGTGAAAATTGATGAATTGTTATAAGTCGGAAAAATCACGCAAAGACCAAACCATCTAAAGAAAAATATTTTAACTTAACGAGAAATAATCAATATAAATCAAAAAGGAGGGCCAACTACTCCCAAAGGGAACAGTCCCTCCCTTTCTTCAAATTAATGGTGTTTAAGTCTCAGGTAAAGTTTTATGAGAAAGGAGAATACTTTCTCTTAAAATCATTTTCAAGGAAAATAATTATTTTGCATTATTTGGTGATATGCTGAGAAAAATATAAGTGAAAACATTTTCAAGTGTTCGGATCTCATTTGGGATACCGGGGTATTGAAGAAGGTGAAGAAGTGAAACTTTATTAAGGGACTTGACAAATGAGTGGGAGACGGAAATAATTTCCTTTATTTAGAGAGGGAAAGTGTGGGAGATCTATTTGATTGTAAATATTTTTCTATTGACTAATTATTTTGAGCAGATCAAACACATGAAAGTCCGAAAATTAATTGGTGATAAATTATTTTATTGATACATTGACTAAGGCCCTGTTTGGTAACCATCCAAACAGGGCCAAATTCTGATTCTTTGTTCCAGAATCCGCCGCCCGTAATCGCGTTTGGTAAATTTTTGTTAAACTAAAAGGTTTGACCTGCTTGCCCCAGAACCTGCTTTTTAACTTGCTTAAGGGACAAGGACTTACACTCTATCTCAAACCCCAAGGCTCTCTCTCTTCCTTCCCTTACCAAGGATATCTAAACCTGATAGTTACCGCTCTCTGTCTGTGGGAGGATTCTGTTGAAAAAAATAGACTAGGGCTATTCAAACCTTTGAAACTATCTCACGCAGAACCGAGACATGGACAGGCAAAACAGACTAGAAAGGAAGAACCGTAGCTACATGATGCGCCTACCCTTTGCCTTTCTCTAATGCTGTTAAGTTGGCCAATGCCTTTCCTTAGCTAATAGAGAGTCTTCGGCGTAACGAGTGGTGCTTTAAAGCGTAAAACAGTAACAGTAAAGTAAGAAAGGAATAGTGTTTTCGAGGCCTAAGGGAGTGCATGAAAAGGGTAAGAAGGAATGGCCGGATGTAAATAGATCTAAGGTAATCCTACTGCTACTGCTAATACCATTGCTATACCACTAATGCAGTCTATTTGGCCCATGGGTGATAGAGCTAGACTTCGCCTTCGGGTGGGAGGAAGTGATCCTGACCTAAATATAAACGCAATAAACATGATAATTCGATCAGGAATCAACTCATCGACCGTGTTAATCTACAATGGTCATTACGGTACTGTCAAAATCAATCAGAGACCGGAGATAGGTCGATTCGATAGAGGTATGTAATTAGTGTGTGGGTGATTCCACTTAATTGTAAAAATTATGTTGAACGGCACTAAACCGATTTTTCTGCCATTTTCGTACTCTGTGTCCATATTTGAAACCTCGAGATTTCACGACAACGGAGAGTCACCAAATGTGTCGAAGACGTACAATGTGGCTCGAAAGTAATCGACCATGAGTTAATTGCATTAAAATTCCTAAAAGCTACCTAGTAGATTGGGATGCGCTAAAATCACGTCAGATTGAAATTAACCGCGAAATTGAACTGGATTTCAAAAATAGAAAGTTCTTTCATGTCACGATTTATTTTAGAAACGTCGATTCACTTTCCGAAAATTTTTCGGAAATTCAAGGATTTTTACGGAAAATCGATTTGAAAATCAAACGTAAATTCAGATGGACTCATTTGAAGGAGATTCGGACTTCCAAGCCGGGCTATGTGTTGACGGAAATTTATAGAATTTATGTGGACTTTTTCTTCTTCAAAATAGGACTTCGAATTGGAGAATTTGAGGATGAAATTGAAGCTAAAGTTGAGCGAAATTCGGATTTAAGCTTCGGGGCTGCATTTTTGACATTTAAATGGGATTATTTGTGGCATTTAGGCTAGAAAGAAATATGGGACATTGTGATAAGCTTAAAGACCAAGAGGGAACCAAGCATTCAATTAAAGAGATAGGTTTTGTTGACTTTTGGCTCAGCCTTGGCTTCCTTCGCACGCCTGTCCACCGCCTCTCTCCCTTCGTGCGACGTCTTCTGCTTCTGTATTACTTTCATTTTCCCCGAATTCTCTTCTCTGCATCCATCTTCATCGAACAGCCCACTTCTTCCACTAAGCTTTGCTCCCCACCGAATTGAAGCCAGCGAAGCTGCCAGGCCAGTCAACTTCATCTCCACCGTAATCCCAAGGGTTGACCGTGCGGCTTCATTTCTTCATCCTACCCCTTTTCGCTGGCCCTCTTTTGTTCGGCACACAACCCGTTGAAGACCAGCGATCTCCCCCTGCTGCTGCCACTAGTCCAACGCCAGCGACACCGCTTGAAGAAGCCACACCTTCACCGGTCAACCGAAGAAGCCACGTCCTCCACCAACGTTGACTGTCGCCTCTCCTTCCACCGAATCCAGCGAGCCCTCTCCACGGTTCTTCGTCGCCAGCACATCCGTGTCTTTGGGCCAGCAAAACCGAGTCCACCATCCAGCAAAGTCAGCCCATGTTCTCACCCGTGAGCCCAGCAGCTCTCCAGCGAAGCTGCTCCTTTCAAAGCCCACTCATCCAGCCACAATCGAGCAGCCCATCACCCGCCGAAGCCAGCCATTCGAAGCCCGCTTCAACCCTTCACACTTCAAGACCGAAACCAGCAGCTTTTGTGCCGGTTTTCTCAGCCCGATCAGCAAGTTCGTTGGCCATTCCCAGCCAATCCGAGCTTCCCTCGGCCTCACCGTGAGCCCGAGTCTTCGGCCGCCATCGCCGTGAGCCGATTTTCATGCTAACCGGTGAGTTGCGTTCTAATCCTTAATTAGTGGGCTAACGACACTTAGAGGTGTGTTAATTAGCTAATTCCTGTATTAATTAGATTAATTAGGCTTAGGATGGCTTAGTTAGATTAAGTATATAGTTAGTATTTAGTTAGTTTAATTAGTTTTGTTAGGTGGATTAGTTAGGAATTAGTTAGTTTATTTAGTTAGTGTACTTAGATTAAATTAAATAGGATGGTTAGATTTAATTGTTAGTTAGATTATTTAGTTTAGTTAGTTTAGGTTAATTTAATTAAATGCTTTAAATTTATTTATTTTGTAATTTATTTAATTTCTAGTAATTTATTTAATTATTAATTATTTTCCGGAAATTAGGCCGGGATAGCCGGTGACCGGAATTTTGTGTTGATTGCAATGGTGTGTTCAATTTCCACAATTGAGTGTTAATTTATGCAAATTGAGTGTTGATTGGAATTTTGAGTATTTAATTCCAAAATTTGTTAAATTCATTATTTATTTAGAAAATCCCAAGTGTTGGGTTTTAACATCAAAAATGGTTTTATATACTATATAAACCAATGGGATTTTAAATTGGAGGATATCAATTTTTCTAGTATGAATTGACCGTGTAACCACATACAACTATTTTATCTTGTATTTCTAATACGAAGAAAATATGTCAAGATCACTATTTTAATTAAGGCATTTGAGTGCAATACACAGTGTCCTGGGCCGAGATTGATTGGTCGTGTGTTGGTTAAGAGAAACCATCTTGGGCTGTTAAAGTCGGACATTACCCATTTATTGGGACTCGGGTCGTAGTAAATTTTGAACCTATGCCCCTTTGGGGAAGCCATCTAATTAAGAGACGTTGTCGTGCTCAAAGGAGGTGAGACGACGCTTGGCAATGCTAGAAGACCGCGAAATTTAGAGTTGGCTGTACCCTTAAGGGGTGTAATTAATAATTGGAATGCATGATTGTTGAGTTGATGAGGTATTCAGGTTGTTATGTGCATTGATTATATGCATTGCGATATGAACTATACTGACATGCAAGAAGGAAACTGAGGCAAGGTAAGTCCTCTATGCCAATTAGTGGTTGTGGTTGTGTGGTTAGGACACTTATGGGTGTATTTCCCTCCTAATCGAGGCTTAAACCGTGAATTCGCCAAGATTTATATCTCACTCCGTCGTAAACTTAAAATTTTCAAGACCATAGAGAGTGGACCTGGAGCTGAGCTGAAGTGATCTGAAAAGTAGGTCAGATAGGACAGCCTCTTTTTGAGAACTAGTCTTTTGGTTATAAACTTGTGTAATTTACTCGGTATGTTTATAAAAGTGTGATTTGTTTGATAATGTGATGTCTTGCTTTTCTATCCCGAGATGATTATTGTCAGGGAATTTCTTTTCGCTTTCCGCATGTGCACTGATATGAAACGGTCGGCAACTCGTCTTGGGAAGTCGCATAATTTTTATCGACCAAAGAGGATGGGCACGCGCTCAAAGATCGAGGCATGACAGTACCCAATAGTGAGCAGCTAATATTATGCATACTGTTATATTTTGAACTATTTTCAATGCAATATATAGATATGCATTAACAAGAGAACATAATTGTCGTTACATCAATTATATACTTCTTATTTCACATTTTATAATTAATCAAATATGTGATTTTTTATATGATTGAAGTTTGTGTAATCATTATTTAAACAATATAAGTAAGTTTGCTCATAATTAACATAAAGTCTAATTATTTTTAGGAATATAATATTGATGGTGTGTAGGGAGAAAAGAGATAAAGGTATTTACAGAACAGCCATTACAGGCATGGGAGGTTACGTATAATAGCCAGTTATAAGAGACAGGTAATTACGACTGCAAACTAATAACAAAAAGATAAAAGCTTAGCTGACCGTCCCTCCTTAGCTATAAAGACCATACATTTTTCAACCGGTTTTCATCTTTTATCCTATATATATTTTAATTTTATGTTTTCTTATTGCAAGCTTAAATTGAGAGATAAAATCATAAAAAAGCCCACACAATCAATTTTTATGAATACGACGAAAGAGACTCGAAAAGTTGGCTTTGTCAACTGATTTCATTTTCTCTTTTTTTTTTTTTTTTTTTCTGAGATTTGTATGATTCCTTATTGCAAGCTCAAATTGAGAAACACATCAAAGTGAAGAAGTGATGTTTAGGCAATGGGGTGAATTTTCTTCTCTACTAATTCATTATTCTTATTTTTTTTTCTTTTCTCTACTTTATTCATTTTATGTGTAATCGATATCACTTATCTTAATTTTAGGTCATTGGAGAGCCTTTATAGAACAATTTAATTTGGCAAAAGGATTATGAAGCCAATTCCTTGCACAATGATTTTGTTATTAGTTGCAAAACTAACATTCCAAGTATTTTTTCATCTTTTAAATTTAATAGATGTATATAATGATATTAACAATTTTTTTAGTAGGTGATAATATTTTTTTTCTGATTATTTATATTTCGATATCTAATTTATTTTTGTTTCATTATTTCATGAAAATTTATTGTGTGAGCCCTTTTACAATTTTATCAATCAATTTAAGCTACAATAAAAAAAATAAAAATCAAAACGAAAGAAAAGAAAAATAGGGTAAAAGATGGAAATCGATTGAAAAGTCAACCAGTTTCCATTCAAAATGTGTGGTCTTTAGTTGACCGTCACTTCGTCATTTTTGACAGCTAAGTTGTACCCTAACAAAAAAGAAACAAAAAAACTCCATAAGTTCGCGTGGTTCCCTGTACCTCCGTTGAAATTACTACAACGGTAGATAAGCAAATCTCCATGGCATCGTCACATTCAGCGATCACTATCTAATATAAAATTACCTTTCCGAGTCAACAAAATCCAACCTGTCGTATTATCGATTACCTTTATCAGTCAAGCTGATATAAAATTACCATCTTGAGTCGAATGAATAAGCTTTGTGAACTCAAAAGATATCAATGGTTCAGATCAGAGTTTCTCTAAACCCAGCTCAAAACGTGGTTGAATACTCTCGCTGAGACCTGGCCTTCAATGCAATTCGTACTGACAAAATGGTTCTGGTCGGATTCTTTCTTGCTTTTTTTAAGTATTCACATTATTACAAGCTAATACCCTAACTTGAGCTTCCATTATATTTGGTAATATCTCTTTCCAAGCAAGAGAGGTGCGGTAAAACGATTCTTTTCTTTTTTTTTCTTCCAGAATCACAGAAAATACTGCACATGATGCTAATACTCCTCAACATAAGGTTCACTTGTAATAAGATGACCACCAGACAAGCACACTCAGCAAAGACTTTCTTTCCAAAAGGAGACAATTAAAAAAAAAAAAAAAAAAAGAGGGAATTCCAGGACTTCATCATATGGTGGATTTAGGATGTGTTGCAGTTGTGAATGAGGAACGCTTAAATTGGCATTATCCATGTCAGGAGCTTCCATGCACTTACAGTTCCAAGATTATTCATCTCAGATTGAAAGCAAATTCCACTACAACGGCTCTCGTGTTCATTCTTTATTGAATATTCTTCTGAGCACGCCACTTCAACTCTTAGTATGGATAGCAAAGATTCGGTTTTGCTTGCTTTCTGAGTTGCCGAGACAGGAATTGCAAATGTCTCGTACTTCTTCCAAGACCTCCTGCAGGGTCATTTGTTCCACAACTCTAGAGCACAATCAGGTAATGCCATCTTAGCATAGTTGTGCAGCTTCTATCCATCTCTGAATAATTTGCCAGTTGGTCTTCTCCCGAGCAAAAGTATTCCTTAGCTGTACACGTCTCTGAGACTAGATAGCTTGGCTCCCATGCCCGCCATTCCGATTAAACATAAATACAATCGCCCCTCTGTGTCAAAATACCACTAGAAGCAAATTCATGATGAGTCGTACCTGGAGCTGCATATCCTGTGGTCCACTTGACAGCGAGCAAGATAAATTGATTCGCATGACCTTTACAGAACCTTGACACCAGCCTTGCCAAACCAGAATCACTCACATGAGTAGTCATTTCATTATCAAGAAGAACATTGCTTGGCTCCCAGTCACAGCGGATTATCGTTCAAACAGTGGAAAAACTGTTCACCCCCCCGTTGAAAAGTAATTTAGATAAATGTAGAGACGTTCTCACTCTAAGCATATCAAAATTGGGTGTACTGGCTGCGAACATGAACACTGGATAGCTCTCGACAGGATTTTCACCTATCGGATGGGTAAATTTACAGAGAGGAACAAGAAGAGAGTAATCAACCACGCACAGAAATAAGTAGTATAATTTAGACATTTCTGGTGAAGCCACTGACATATAAAAGTAAGCAATGTTAAAAGACCTACAAGTAGGAAATGAAGAAGACGACAATACATAAAATGCGAAGTTCTCTGTGCATGTGAGATTACACTATAAAAATCACCGTGCATGAGAGAACTTGCTATTAGGCTCCATCTCTCCATGCAACTACCAACTATCTATAACAGAAGCAAGGAATGAGTCTTCAAGAAGATAGTTGTCTGATATTCTGGTCTGGTCCCTGGTTAATTTAGAAAGGTTTAAAAAAAAAAAGAAGAATAAAGAAAGAAACTCTGGAAATGCACCAAGGACTACTAACAGAAACAGAGCACACCCAGAAACACCATTGGTTTTCTTGCTCAACTAAGGTCACCCTGCAAGTAGGGAATGAAGGAGACGGCGTTACTGAGCCCCTGATACAGCGTTATAAAGCCCCTGATACAAAATATGGAGAAAGTAAATTCACAATAAATATAAGAAATTGGTTTGACCAGTACCAATCTCCAACTTTGTCAATCATCAAAAGAATCCAATATCAGGTTCAATTCCATGTTTGTAGTTAACAACTGTGCATTAAATTCACAATGAAAATTAGAACTAAAGTATCCATTTTTAAATAGAATGGTGCAAATATTCTATAAAAATATTTTTTCACCTAACTCAAAACTATTGATTTCTTCAAAGTCCTCCTCAATCAAAAGTGAAAGTGGTGCAGATCGTAGCCAATCTTGAGGACATATAAAAGCTTTCATCCACCATACTTGGGGTCAAGAAGCTATGAAACAAGTTAAGGACACAACCTCCTAAGCTAAATGCGGCCTCTAATGCTATAGTCAAGATAGGCACAACCTCTAATGCTCTTGTCTGCACAAGGAATCCTTTTAAAGTGATCCCACACAATGGATCTTCTCCTTCTATTTGTGGCACTAAGATCCCTCATTGCAGGCATCTTGCAAAATCTACGACACTTGAAACCTGCCAATTATTATTACAATCAGATAAAATGTCCCAGACCAATTTTCCTCTACAATACAATAATAAAAGCAGAGTGTGTTATGGAAGCTGTAGTCTTCTACAGCCTCTTGACAAATAACTAGAAAAAGCTCGCCTAAATGGCAGGATTCTTTGGCATGGAGTCCTGCCTATGAATGTCATATATAACTAGAAAAGCACTATGTAGTGCTGCAACTTTCAGGATAAAAAACCACTGTAACGAGTGAAATTATGAACTCATGACAAGCACATCTGTACATGCTGAACTATTAACTCTGCATAACTTCTCAAAAACAAGGCCTCTCTCCTATGACTCTGCAGAACTTCTTGAAAACACCAGATACAATTGACATCACAAAGGGTTCTGTTCTCCAAATTGCTGCCCTACATGATATAGTAGTATTGCGCTACCTATTAGAGGGCACAGAAGGTCAAAACTGCTCTACAATCTACATGCACGAGCAAATAAACACATAAACGTACATGCATGAACAATCCAACCTCGAAATAAAATAACACCAGCTAGCTCACATCGAAACAATTAAAGAACTAGTAAACACCAAGTACAGACACGTTTCCCTGGGCAAGAACTCAAGCATCTGCACGACACAATTCCACCCTATGTGTACCGCCGAACTGTTGTGCAAAAATCCAAACAACGCAATTCATCAACACCTCAGAAATGACTCAAACGAGCTCTGGAGGAGAACAACGAGTGCATACACTGACGGAATACTTTTCTCGACTCTAGCTTCCCCGTAAGATGCAGATAACCTAACACAGCTAACGGAGTCATTAATCCCCCTGAAAAGTTCTTAAAACTCTCAGTCCTTCCGTGCTCAACATAAGTTCCTAAATCAAAGAAGGTAAGGAGATCATATTCATCTCCCTCCTCACATAACGCGGGAACTCATCTCTGAGTATCGCCATGCCACCAAGAGATCATGATTTCATGCACCTTTTCCCCCTGCCATTTGAATATTTGCACAGAGCACAACGAGCATTTCGACGTTTACACAAATCCTCCGACATAGCAAAGTTAACGCTCGACAGGCAGAATCCAATTCGACGGAACCTTGAAGACGCTCTGAACTCATCTCCCGAGCGACGGAATCGCGAGAAAAAGAGAGGAAGAGTGAATCCCAGGTCGAACCCTGAAGACACTTTGACCCGAGAGAGACCGAGATGGCGATGTGGGAGACGGATGAAGTTGGGAAGGAAGATGGCGTAGCGTCTTTCGATGCGTTTCGGAACTGAATCGTCCGCAATGTCCGACTTTTCTCTTATTATCCGAACCGGAAGGAGAACTGGTCCGAATGTCGGTCGGGTTTTGTTTCGGGCGGGTTTCTTCTTCTTCCTTTTTTTTCTTTTTATATATTATCGTCCACTAATAATAGTGGTCGCCTTTCAGCTTTGAGAATCATCGAGGCCGAGGGGAGTTTATTTTACTTTCTATTTTTATTTATAGCTGGAAACCTTAAGTAATAAGATTTAGACGAGGTCTTACATTCTCTTATACATAAATACATACATACATACATACATATTTATTTATTCTACTGGACTTCCAAACTTCATCCACGGCCCACTGCTCTCGGAATGTAAACCCAACCATACTTAGCTAAATATCAAGAATCCAAAAACGGCGACGCTGATCTAGTCGGAATGCTCATTGCTCCATGCTAAGCTTGGTGAGCTTAGCGCCAAGCTTGCCGAGGTGAAGAATGGCCACCTTCTCGTCCAGGTGCTTGGGCATGGCGTAGACCTTCTTCTCATACTTGCCCGTCTCCCTTTCCATCCACAGCTCCAGCTGCGCCATCACCTGGTTCGTGAAGGTGCAGGAGGACATCACCGAGCTAGGGTGGCCCAGGTTCACGAGGCGTCCCTCCGCCAAGACAATGACGCCCGACTCGGTGTCGGGGAAGACCCACCTGTCCGTCTGGGGATTGAAGGTGATGCGCTTCATGCCCGGGAAGCTCTCGAGTCCGGGCATGTCAATCGCCTTATCGAAGGGACCACTGTTGCAGACAATGGCGTTGTTCTTCATCTTCCTCATGTGGTCGACCGTGATGCCCTTGCTGCCGCCCGCGGTGACGATAAAGATGTCGGCCTCGGAGACAACATCCTCCAGGGTTAGGACCAGGATACCTTCCATGAGAGCCTGGAGAGCGCGGATGGGATTGATTTCGGTCACAATGACACAAGCACCGGCCTTCTTCAGGGCAGCAGCGCAGTCCTTGCCGACGTCTCCATATCCACAGACCACAGCAACTTTCCCGGCAATCTTAATGTCGGTGGCCATCAGTAGACCGTCAGGCCCAGAGGGGCGGCAACCGCACAAATTTTGAAACTGTTCCATGCAAGAGCACTGCGTTCCAAGAAGGGATTAAATGGAGCTACTCGTGACTCTACTCTTTATCATAAAACTGGAATGACTAGATTCTTTATTAGTACCTTGGTCTCGGTGACAGAGTCGTTGACATTAATAACGGGGAATAAGAGAGTCCCATTGGCCTGCATCCGGTACAGCCTCTCGACAGCAGTGGCGGTCGCCACGGAGACTCCGACGAGTCTCTCCTTCATCTTGTGGTACCTCTTCAGATCGGTCTCCAACCCATCCCTGATTATGGTCAGCACGATCTGCAACTCCGTATTATCAGTGGAAGCCGGGTCGGGGAGATTCCCAGTGTTCTCGTAGGCCTCCTCCGCCTTGATGCCCTCATGGATGAGGAGGATGGCATCGCCCCCATCGCCGACGATGAGGTCGGGGCCACCACCGGGGCCCCACTCGAGGGCCCGCTCGATGCACCACCAGTACTCCTGGGGCGTCTCGCCCTTCAGGGCAAAGACGGCAGCGGAATCGCGGGCGATGACAGCCGCCGCGTGGTCCTGGGTGGAGAAGGTGTTGCACGAGCACCAGCGGGCCTCGGCGCCGAGGGTGGTGAGGGTCTCGATGAGGACGGCAGTCTGGATGGTCATGTGGACGGAGCCGGTGATCCTTGCGCCCTTGAGCGGCTGCGAGGGGCCAAACACCGAGCGGCAGGACATGAGGGCGGGCATTTGGACCTCCGCGAGCTGGATCTCGAGGCGGCCGAAGTCCGCTTGCGACATGTCCTTGACCTTGTACTCGCGGCGGCTGGCGGTTCTCTCCGCTGGCAACGCCATTCCTTTTTCCTTCTTCGGGTGTTTGGACCGAGATCCGAAACACAAACCCTGTGGGGGGAGAGAGAGAGAGGGGGGAGAGAGATGGAGCGAAGGAAGGTGATGGTGTTGAGGAATTTAAATACTTGAGCCGGGTGCCTCTCAGTACATACACGTACACATCATCAACGTTTTGAGCCGGTCAGTACATACACGTCCCCATCATCGAGGTTTTTGAGCCGGTTAGTACATACACGTCCCCATCATCGAGGTTTCTCCATGCACATCCCCATCATCCATGTTTTGAGCCGGTTAGTACAGACACGTCCCCAAACTGGTCAAGCAGCAGTAGTCATGGGCTTGTCCCGAGACATTTCCAGACCGACAGCAATAGCAATGGGATAATCACGGCACACACGACGAATACGGCAAGCAAAGGGCCGGCAGCCGGGATTGGAGAAGAAGGCGAAAGCCGTGTCTCTCTAGAACCATATTCGAAGTATCGAGCGAAGGCTTTGCAAGGAAAAGAGAACTGAATTGTTGGGAATTACAAAAAATCGTGCTTTTGGTCTCCGTTTTTTAATCTTGAAGTGTGCCATGTCTGTTCTATCTATTTTAATGAAAAGTCATTTTGATCACTGTAGTATGAAATGCAGAAATAATTACTAAAAAGTCATAAAACTATTATATAGTTGTCAATTCAATCATAAACATTTCAATTTGACTAATTTAGTCCTAAATATTTTGATAATTTGCCAATTTAGTTCTTTCGGCCGATTTTGACTAAAAATTGCTATGTAGACAATAAACTGTCCTATATGAAATGACCAGTATTGATACATACAATTTTTGCAAATATTTACAAAAAAAATTGATATTTTTTTCTTTTTTCCCTATTATTATTTTTCTTTAACTAGGGTCGCTAGCCAAAGCTTGGGCAAAGGTTGTGACGCCCTCATCGACCACGATGGGGGCACGCGGGCCCTCCCCTAAATCTAAGCTAGGGCGAGGTGTCGTGACGCTCGTGCCTAGGCGAGGGTGGCGCTCGCTAGATCGGGGCATGACATTGGAGTTGAGTTGAGTTTTTGGGGATTGGTGTGATGCTTGGACTTGAGTTGTTAACAGAGCAATCAATGAGCACAATTGCAAATTGACAAGTAACCAATGCAAATCGGTATTATGTGACCAACGATGTTATCAATGAAGAGTGGTTAACTAAGACACTTATCGACATAAGATGATAAGTGGTCAATTGCACATAAGTAGAGGAATGAAGACTGCAGAGGAATATTTGAATAAGAACTAACTCGAAAGATATCTCAGAGAGTATAACTGCTTGTGGATAAGAATGTGTAGTTGACGACAATCGGTACGAAGCCTAAAACAATTGGGTTGCATTTGGTGGTTAGAATAAAATTCAGGATAGGATAAAAATTATTATATCTTGCATTTGGTGCATGCTTAACACAAGATAAAATTGGATATAAAAGGTATATAAGCCCGATAAAATTATTCCATGGGAGAGGTAGGATAAAAGTAGATAGGATTTCTAATATTCATAATAAGAAAGTTTTTCTCAAATAACAAACTTCTTATATTAACAAATTTAAAATTATATTGCAATATAAATAATATTTGAATTATAATATAAGAAATGCAAAATAACAAAAAATAACAATTTATTTTTTAATTTAATCTTATTTTTATTTATATATTTGAATTTGATTCTATCCTATAATATAAATTCAATAAATATATATATTACATATTTTAGGTGTTTTGGTATTTTAGGTATATTAGTATAGTTTTCTGTTTTTGGCAACGCCATTCCTTTTTCCTTCTTCGGGTGTTTGGACCGAGATCCGAAACACAAACCCTGTGGGGGGGGAGAGAGAGAGAGAGAGATGGTCGGAGGGATGGAGCGAAGGAAGGGGATGGTGTTGAGGAATTTAAGTACTTGAGCCGGCTGCCTCTCAGTACATACACGTCTACATCATCAACGTTTTGAGCTGGTTAGTACATACACGTCCCCGTCATCGAGGTTTTGAGCCGGTTAGTACATACATGTCCCCATCATCGAGGTTTCTCCATGCACATCCCCATCGTCAAATGTTTTGAGCTAGTTAGTACATACACGTCCCCATCATCGAGGTTTTGAGCCAGTTGATATCAATGCTCGTGACAGACGAGACCGCTGACTGTAACAGATCACTATAGCAAATCATTGTAGCATTACTGTAGCAGTAAGTTAGGAAAATCACTGTTCATTATCACTGTTCATACAATGCACATCCCCATCATCGAGGTTTTGAGCTGGTTAGTACATACATGTCGCCGTCATCAAGGTTGCCTCTCAGTACATCCACATCCACATCAGCAAGGTTCCTCTTGAAGTGAAAGCTGTTGTTGGAAAAGGAATTGGAAATCAGAATTTGATTTAATGAATTATTTGCTTCCCACAAAGTCTAAAAATGAGAGTACTAGCGTGCAAAGTGATCACCCACCCCGACGCAGATATTGTAACTTCGAACCCACTTAGTCAATGATTTTCAATCATAAGATTAGAAAACTTCCACACTTATATATTAGCTCACACACTCACATCTTTTCAGTGTAAGACAATATATTTCTTAATTTATTTTACAAACAAACTATCAACAATTGCTCAATACTTTATGAAGAGAGAAATGGATGGCCATGATTTGGTGTTGGAAGTTGGTAGCTCTGGTGAAAAAGGGAGAAGAGAGTTGCATAGAAGCCGGCCGCTGGATCTGGAGCACACTGAAACCGTGGGCTGTGTGGAACAGATCAAGCCTTAGCTTTGATAGATGGGCTGGTTTTGTAGGCCCGGCCAGCATGAAAGCCTTTCTTCCTCCGCGTGCTTGTGTGTGCGCGCGCGCGCATGGCTGGAAACCCAATCATTTTAAATAAAATGCAATTATTAGGTGAAAGTTTGAGAGTAGAATATCCATTTTGAATTTTCCTTTATGTAAGCTTGCAAGTTAAATGTGAATTAAATATTTAGTACCAATAGCTTCCGATATCGTGTCACTAGTTTTCCAAATCGGTCAAGCAACAACAGTCATGGGCTTGTCTCGAGACATCACCCGATTGACGAACGAAAAGTTTCACCAGAGCAAGGCCCAGCTTCGAGGGACATCTTGGCCCATGAATGAATGTGCGGTATGAGAAGCCTCTTCACTAATTATAAACATGTCAATACATAAGCATTGGCCTCTCTCTCTCTCTCTCTCCGGCGCAATGAGATAATCACGACACACACGACGAATACGGCAAGCAAAGGGCCGGCAGCTGGGATTGGAGAAGAAGGCGAAGGCCGTCTCTCTGTAGAACCATATTCGAAGTATTGAGCGAAGGCTTTGCAAGGAAAAGAGAACTGAATTGTTGCGAATTACAAAAATCGTGCTTTTGGTCTCCGTTTTTCATACTTGAAGTGTGCCATCTTTGTTCTATCTATTTCAATGAAACATCATTTTGATCACTATAGTATGAAATGCGGAAATAATTACTAAAAAGTCATAAAACTATTATATAGTTGCCAATTCAATCATAAACATTTCAATTTGATTAATTTAGGCCTAAATCTTTTGATGATTTACCAATTTAGTTCTTTCGGCCGATTTTGCCTTGAAATCACTATGTAGACAATGAATGTCCTATATGACATGACCGGTATTTTTTTTTTTTGGGTAAAAAATGACATGACCGGTATTGATACATACAATTTTTGCAAATATTTACAAAAAAAAAATTGATTTTTTTCTTTTTCCCTATTATTTTTTCTTTTCTTTTCTTTGACCGGGGTCACTGGCCAAAGCTTGGGCAAAGGTCACGATGCCCTCATCGACCACAGTGGGGGCACATAGGCCCTCCCCCAAATCTAAGCTAGGCCGGGGTGTCGTAACGCTTGTACCTAGGCGAGGGTGGCCCTCGCTAGATCGGGGCATGACGTTGGAGTTGAGTTGAGTTTTTGGGGATTGGTGTGACGTTTGGACTTGAGTTTTCAACAAAGCAATCAATGAGCACAATTTGCAATTGACAAGTAACCAATGCAAATCGGTATTATGTGACCCAATCATGTTATCAATGAAGAGTGGTTAACTAAGACAGTTATCAATATAAGATGATAAGTGGTCGATTGCGCATAAGTAGAGGAATGAAGATTGCAGAGGAATATTTGAATAAGAGCTAACTTGAAAGATATCTCAGAGAGCATAACTGCTTGTGGATAAGAATGTGTAGTTGAAGACAATTGGTATGAAGCCTAAAACAATTGGGCTATGTTTGGTGGTTAGGATAAAATTCATAATAAGATAAAAATTATCATATCCTGCGTTTGGCGCATGCTCAACACAGGATAAAATTGATATAAAAGGGATATAAGCCAGATAAAATTATTCCATGAGAGAGGTAAGATAAACGTGGATAGAATTTTTAATATTCATAATAAGAAAGTTTTTCTCAAATAACAAACTTCTTATATAAACAAATTTAAAATTATATTTCAACATAAATAATATTTGAATTATAATATAAGAAATGCAAAATAATAAAAAAATAACAATTTATTTTTAAATTTAATCTTATTTTTATTTATATATTTGAATTTAATTCTATCGTATAATATAAATTCAATAAATATATTTATTACATATTTTAAGTGTTTTAGTATTTTAGGTATATTAGTACAGTTTTTTGTTTAATAAAATTTTATTATAGAATGATGGAAGGGGAAGAAATAAATAAAAACATAAATTTATTTTAAAAGAGAGGAAAATAATTTTTAAAAACAAATAAAAATAAAGTTGCTCACAAGAGATTTTTACTATTTCCGTTTGTAAAATTTGTAATTCATTTATATTGATATGACGTTTATATCAAACTATATATATATATATATGATGTTATTATATCCGACTTTATTACTGAAATCACCAAATAGTGGATAAGATAATAACAAAATCTTTTGGATTTTATATTATATCATATTCAATCATATTCTGGTTAGAAATCAAAACGACAAATGTAGCCTTAGAGTTTGCAAATCAAAAGATAACCCAACGGTTATATTTTGTACAAGATTATTTAAGGCCAGAGTGAATCAGTTGTAAAGGATCTGTAATAATAAAATAAAAAAAAATTGTGCAATTTCTCAAATTCAATTTATTTATCAATATGTCATCCTTCATCCTTTAAGTTTATCTTTAGTTTTATGTTAGTGATCCTAGTTACATAATTACTATGAATGACAATAGAACCCAATTTATCTAAAAGACCAAAGATCCAACTTTTTGGTGAAACATATTTCGTTGACAATCCAATTTCGGCGAATCATAAGTACAAGAATTATAATGAATTTCAATCTTGAGTAAACGACTGAAAGTAAGCTTTTTTGTCATGTCTTCGTCTTCGATATAATTTGATAATTTGCGATATTGGGTATCTTTCTCATTTTCCTTACGGGGGAGAAAATTGAATGTCAGTTCTTGAGCTTTTCTAATTATTTGTGCAAATTTTCATTTTAAGCTATCTGAATTGAACATAACTTGATTAGCAATGATCATTTATATCAGTTTGCCTACTTATTTAAGCAAATCCAGGTTTACCCAAAAAAGTTTTTTCTTATTTAAAAAAGCACGGGTTTCCACCAGCATTCCAATTATGCCCCACATATTTTGTGTTTGAGCCATAAATTTTGCTTTTTAAATCTTGCTTCTGCATGTCGTGATTGGCTGATTGCTTGGGTGAGGAATATATAAACTAGAAGACAAATTGCGGAAGGCCCTTATGTTATCTATCAATGAGCCAAATGGTGCGCATCTCCCTCACAAAACTCCGGTTATTTTATGAAAAATGAATTTTACTAAATGTTTTAAAAAATTATTTTCTGATTGTATTTTACAAATAATACGAAAGTCATTTTCTCATGTTTGTTAGAGAAAATGATGGAGCACATGTTTCAGGAAAAAGTCTTGAGAATGACTCCCGGTCCTAAAGTTCAAGCGCCGGAAACGTGGGCAGAGATAGGCTCATTCATGGGGGTCTTGGGCCCGGTTGCTCCTTGGTGCCCAAGCCTGCGTCCCCTAAGGCGGGCGTAGAACCCCCGGCAATCAATCTTGGGTACCCAATTCCTACGGGAACGCGATGGCCAAGCCCGTGACCGTAGTGGCCAATCTCTCACGCTTGTTGATATTTAAATATTCTAATACTTCTCTTTATGCATAGACCGGAATTTTGTCTAAGTTCAAAACGTGAAAATATGTAATTAGGAGACAAATATGGACCTAGAAAGATTTAAATTCGAGACTTTCTAGTTGTAATAGCATGTAAGATTTGAGGGATCATTGTCAATGAATCTAAACGTTTAAGCCATTAGATGAATGCAAAGTTTTTTTTTTTTTTGGAGGAATTAATGCACCATTAATATTAAAAATATTCTAACAACCCACCAATAATATTAAAGAGCAACATCCAGCTCCCTTGTGTTGCAAGGGCCAAGAATATCTTCTCTCGCAGAGGATCACCGGCTCATCCAAGGCCAGGGCTTCGGCCTCGCGAATTGGGCTGCAACGCTGTCACCATGCACTCATGGGCACCCAGGGCTCCATAGCCTCAGAGTATGTCCTATGGGGTCGTGTCCATGAGGATGGATGCGTTCTTGTTCAGGCTGGCCTTGGAAGAGAGGCGACGGAAGAGGAGGGGAGAGTGATGTAGGCTAGCGTGGTTGAGGCCTTTGGCAGAAGTAGCAACGAGGAGATCGGAAAGGCCGAGAGGCTGAGGGGATGGATGGACAGGGGCCTGGTAGCGGACTTCTAGTGCTCGGTGGAGACTGGAGAGCATTGCGACCTCGTGCTTGAATTGGGACCGGTCGAAGATGCCAAGCATGGTGGACATAGTTTATGCCTTGTGTAGGAGCAATGGCATCTTCAATATCTCGGAGGATAGATTATCAGCCGATGCTCAAGTTTTGGCGAGAGAGAGAGAGAGAGAGAGAGAGATGTCATGGCTGGATGTACTTCGCTTATACAAGTAAGCAGTGTTACTAGACCTACAAGTAGGAAATGAAGAAGACAACAATCACTAAATGCCTGATACATGAAATGTGAAGTTCTCTGTGCATGTGAGATTACAAAGATATCCGTGCATGAGAGAACTCACCATTAGGTTCCATCTCTCCATGCAACTACCAACAATATGTAATAGAAGCAAGGAATGAGTCCCTAAGAAGATATGTTTCTAACATTCTGGTCTAGTCCCTAGTCAATTTAGAGAGGTTAAAAAAGAAAACTCTGAACATGCATCAAGGACTACTAACAGAAACAGAGCACACCCAGAAACACCATTGGTTTTCTTGCTCAACTAAGGTCAACCTGCAAGCAGGAAATGCAGAAGACAACAATCACTAAACACCTAAATACAAAATATGAAGAAGTCAATCGCAATAAAAAAAAAAAGAAGTTGGTATAAAAAAGTACCAATCTCCAACTTCGTCAATCATCAAGAGAAAACAATATCACGTTTGGCTCCTTGGTCATAATTGACAACTTTGGATTAAACTCACAATCAAAAACAAATTAAGTATCCATCATAATATGGAATGGTGTAAAGTATTCTATAAAAATATTTTTTCACCTAACTCAAAATTTTCGAGCTCTTCTAGAGTCCTCCTCAACCAAAAGTGAAGCTGGTGCAGATCATAGCCAATCTTGAGCACATATAAGAGTCTTCACCCACCATACCTGAGGTCAAGGAGCTATGAAACACGTCGAGCACACAACCTCCTATGCTAAATACGGCCTCTGATGCTATGGTCGAGACAGGCACAGCCTCTAATGCTCTTGTCTGCACAAGGAATTCTTTTAGAATGATCCCACACGACAGATCTTCTCCTTCTATTTGTGGCACTAAGATCCCTCACTGCAGGCATCTTGCAATCCTTAAATCTGTGACACTTGAAACTTGCAAATAATTATTACAATCAGATTAAATGCGCCAGACCAATTTTCCTCTACAATCCAATAACAAAAGGACAATGTAATATGGAAGCTGTAGTCTTCTACAGCCCCTTGACAAATAACTAGAAACGCTCGCCTAGGTGGCAGGATTCTTTGGCGTGTAGTCCTGCCAATGAATGTCATAAACAACTAGAAAAGCACTATGTAGTCCTGCAACTTTCAGGATAACAAAACCACAATAACAAGTGAGATTATAAACTTATGAGAAGCACATCTATACATGCTGAACTACAACTCTGCACAACTTCTTGAAAACAAGACCTCTCTCCAATGACTCTGCAGAACATCTTGAAAACACTGCATACAATTGACCTGTTCTCCAAATTGCCACCCTATGAGATATAGTAGTATTCAGTTACTTAGAGGTACAGAGGCTCCAAACTGCTCTACATGCCCGAGTAAATAAACACATATATGTACATGCATGAAGAATACAACCTCGAAATAAAAAAAAACTCCAGTTAGCACACCTTGAAACAATTCAAGAACTAGTGAACGCCAAGTACAAACCCATTTCCCTGGGCAGGAAAAGGGGAAATTTTATACACATCAAATCAGCTCGAGCATCTACATGACACGATTCCTCCCTATGGATGTACCCCGAACTTGTCGTGCAAAAACTCAAACCATGCAATTCATCAATGTCTTAGAAATGGATCAAACGAGCTCCGAAGGAGAACAACAAACGCATGATGCCCGATTCGAAAGTTCATACACTAGACGAAATACTTTTCTCGACTCTAGTTTCTCTGGAAGACGCAGATAACCTAACACAGCTAAAGGAGTCACCAATCACCCTCAAAATTTCTTAAAACTCTCAGTCCTTCCATGCTCGACATTCAATTTGAAAGCAAAATAGCAATTAGAAGCGGCTGCCAAAAGCCACCCGAAATTTGCCAGTCAACAAACAAATAAGAAAGTTCCTAAAACAAAGAAGGTAAGAAGATCATATCCATCTCTATTCTCACATAACGCAGGAACTCATCTCTGTGTATCGCCAAGCCACCAAGAGAAGGGTTCTCTGTCACCACGCCTCTGTTCATGATTTCATGCACCTTTTCCTCTGCCAATTGAATATTTGCACAGAATACAACTGCTGAACACTACGAGCATTTCGATGTTGATACAATCGTACAGCTTAGGCATACGAAGGACAGCACCGTCCATCCGACAAAGCAAATTTAACGCTCGACAGGCAAAACCCAATGCGATGGAGTATTGAAGACAAGCTCTGAACTTATCTCCGAAGGGGCGAAATCGCGAGAAAAGAGAGGAAGAGTGAATCGGAGATCGAATCTTGAACACTTCAACTCGATCGATCGAGAGAGAGAGAAGGGGGGGTGGGGGAGCGAGTCGAATTCGATGGAGTACGAGGAAGTGGGAGACCGCGCCGAACCTATCTCTTATCATGCGAACCGGAAGGTGAGCTGATCCGAAACATCGGGTCGGGTTTTGTTCGGGCGGAGTTCGGTTTTTTTAGGTTTTAATAATCGTCGACTAATGACCCCGTCGCTTCTGACCCCCAAAAAAGGAAAAACAAAAAAAACTGACAACAGTCATCCCCATTCAACTCCGAGAATCATTGAGGCCGAGGGGAATTTCTTTATATCACTTTCAATTTTTTTTTTTAATTTTATTTATAGCTGAGAAACCTTCCGTTATAAGATTTGGAC
Source organism: Eucalyptus sideroxylon (assembly GCA_014182405.2). Taxonomy (NCBI): domain Eukaryota; kingdom Viridiplantae; phylum Streptophyta; class Magnoliopsida; order Myrtales; family Myrtaceae; genus Eucalyptus; species Eucalyptus sideroxylon. The sequence continues at coordinate 59,878,337 of CM024555.2, read as the reverse complement.
CAAGCGATACATGCATCCTCTTACATACTTTATATATATATTCTACAGGCAATTCCAAACTTCATCCACAGCCCGTTTTAGACCATTATAGTATCTTTCTCCTCTCGGAAAAACATCCCCATGCGGGGACACTCTTCAGTCGACGTGCTCCTTGTTAGGTTTGGTGAGCTTAGCACCGAACTTCCCGAGGTGAAGAGCGGCCACCTTCTCGTCCAAGTGCTTGGGCAAGGCGTAGACCTTCTTCTCATACTTGCCCGTCCCCCTTTCCATCCACAGCTCCAGCTGGGCCATCCCCTGGTTCGTGAAGGAGCAGGAGGACATCACCGAGCTAGGGTGGTTGATGGTGCAACCCAAGTTAACGAGGCGTCCCTCCGCCAAGACAATGACGCCCGACTCGGTATCGGGGAAGACCCACCTGTCCGTCTGGGGATTGAAGGTGATGCGCTTCACGCCCGGGAAGCTTTCAAGGCCGGGCATGTCGATCGCCTTATCGAAGGGACCGGTGTTGCAGACGATGGCATTGTTCTTCATCTTCCTCATGTGGTCGACCGTGATGATGCCCTTGCTGCTGCCGGCAGTGACGACAAAGATGTCGGCCTGGGAGACAACATCCTCCAAGGTTAGGACCTCGATACCTTTCATGAGAGCTTGGAGAGCACGGATGGGATCGATTTCGGTCACAATGACACGAGCACCGGCCTCCTTGAGGGCAGCAGCGTGGTCCTTGCCCGCATCTCCGTATCCACAGACCACAGCAACTTTACCGGCGATCTCGATGTCGGAGGCCATCAGTAGACCATCAGGCCCAGAGGGGCGGCAACCGCACAAGTTTTGAAACTGTTTCATGCAAGAACACTGTTCCAAGAAGGGATTTAGTGAAGCTACTGATCACATTACTCAAATTATATAACTGGAATGACTAGATTCTTTATTAGTACCTTGGTCTTGATGACAGAGTCGTCGACATTAATGACAGGGAATAAGAGAGTCCCGTTGGCCTGCATCCGGTGCAGCCTCTCGACAGCAGCGGCGGTCGCCTCCGAGACTCCGACGAGTCTCTCCTTCATCTTGCGGTACCTCTTCGGATCGGTCTCCAGCCCATCCCTGATTTTGGTCAGCACGATCTGCAACTCCGGGTTGTCAGTGGACGCCGGGTCGGGGAGATTCCCAGTGTTCTCGTAGGCCTCCTCCGCCTTGACGCCCTCGTGGATGAGGAGGATGGCGTCGCCCCCGTCGCTGATGATTAGGTCGGGACCGCCACTAGGGCCCCAGCCGAGGGCCCGCTCCATGCACCGCCAGTGCTCCTGGAGGGTCTGGCCCTTCCAGGCGAACACAGCAGCGGAGTCATGGGCGATGGCGGCCGCGGCGTGGTCCTGGGTGGAGAAGGGGTTGCTCGAGCACCAGCGGACCATGGCGCCCATGGTGGTGAGGGTCTCGATGAGGACGGCGGTCTGGGGGTCACGTGGAGGGAGCCGGTGATCCTCGCCCCTTGAGGGGCTGCCAGGGGCCGAACACCGAGCGGCAGGACATGAGGGCGGGCATTTTGACCTCCGCGAGCTCGATCTGGAGGCGGCCAAAGTCGGCCTGCGACATGTCCTTGACCTTGTACTCGCGGCGACTGGCGGCTCTCTCCACTGGCAACGCCATTTTTTTCGTCTTCTTCGGGTTTTTCGACGGAGGTCTGAAACAAAAATCTGCAGTGAGAGAGAGAGCGAGAGCGAGGAAGGAGACGATGGAAATGCAGGAGCATGGAGGGCGGTATAAATAGATGAGGCCTCTGTCATCTGAAACAAGAAGCCCCTTGGGGAATGCGACTACCCGTTTTGTTGATCACATGTAAGAAAAATACCACTTACCACTTGGGAGATTCAATCCCATAAAACTACAGTTGATTTCGTCCCATAAAATTACCAGAAAATTACGGGAATGCCACTACCAGTTTAGTCCGCTTTCGCGTCCGAAGTGGTATAATGCCACTACCAGTTTAGTCCGCTTTCGCGTCCGAAGAATACCACTTACCACTTGGGAGATTTCGTCCCATAAAACTTGATTCCGTCCCATAAAATTACCAGAAAATTACGGGAATGCCACTACCCGTTTAGTCCGCTTTCGCGTCCGAAGTGGTATAATGCCACTACCCGTTTAATCCACTTTCGCGTCCGAAGAATACCACTTACCACTTGGGAGATTTCGTCCCATAAAACTACAGTTGATTTCGTCCCATAAAATTACCAGAAAATTACGGGAATGCCACTACCCGTTTAGTCGATTTCGCGTCCGAAAAATGCCACGCCCCCTTGCGAGATTTCGTCCCATAAAATACCCCGATTTGGCCAGAAAATTACGGTGCCACCGTGGGCCGCCCCCCGCTTTGGCATCGAATTACGGGAATGCCATCACGTGATGTGCGCGCTCGCCCGGGCTAGAGATCTGTCGTGACGACCGTTGTTGTCTGAGAAAAGATCCCCAAAGAAATAATAATAATAAAATTGGACAGAGTAGATTGCGATGTAAAAAATAAAAAGAAAAATAAATTGTTGCGACTAGACTATGCAAAATCCGATTTGTACTTGAAAACTCAATTGATTTTCGTATGCTTGGACAAGTTAATAGAATTTTTTTGTAAAAAAAATTCTTAACTTATTATAATTGTATCAATTTAGTTTTAAATTTTTATTTTGTTAATTGAGCCATTTGTGTAAATTCAATCAATCAATCTATTCATTTTGGGACCATAAATCACTGATATGAATGACAGTCATTCTACATGCCTCGATCGACGCTTGGTAATGGTGAAATGATTTGTGTAAACCCTACATGGCACTCATTGAGCACCTAATAATTTTTTAAAATTAATGGTGTGATTGTTTTGCATAAAATTTCAAGATAAAGGATAAAACTTTTCGGTGAAAGCATTTTCAAAGAGTATAGTTGCCTTTCGATCGTTTGGTGATTTGGAATTTAGCAGAGAGAGAGAGTGCTCCCCACAATTTTTGAGATGATGATTGAGACTACAATCCTAGGGCTCTTTCTATTGCTTTTCTTTAAAAGATGAGCAGAGAGAACGACCACCTCAAATAAAATCCAGATGGTGCTTTACATGACCACTAGTAGTTCCATATGCAAAATAAAGCAAACTTTTTTTTTGGTGACCTGGGAAACCCCGTGCGCCGCTTCGTGGTGGAGTAAACTCTGGAGGAGTAGTAGAGTCACTACCACCCTTGCAATCGAACGTAGGACCTCTCGTGAAAAGAACCTGCACCCAACTAACAGCGCCGCCACCACGGGTGGTCGAATAAAGCAATTTATTATATTAAAAGAAAAGAGATTGTTCCCTGGCTGAGTTAAGCCTATTCCAAAACCAGAAATAGACAAACTCAAGAAGCAAATTAAAGGAGTACGTTCAGTCCTCCAAATTCGACCAGCATCCTATCCCTGCTACTGAAAATGAGTACTTTGTTACTCTTCAGATCCCTCCAGAATTTCCCAGACAATGGGTTCAACAGGGATATTCTCATGTCCACTATGGAGCTGTTCGTCTTGCTCTTACCTTCCATCGTCGTAAAGGTTTGCCAGTAGTGGCAAGAATTGCTTTGTTGGATACCGGTTTTTACAATACCGGCATGCTTGCATCGGTGACTGCTCAAACCACTCGAATGCCGGAACAGTCTTTGTGACTCGTATCCAAACTTCAACATCGCTCTTTCAGACCCCCAACTTCTCTCTTTTCTAAAAGTTCAAGTACAGCTCACTGGAGCCCCTCAAACTGCTGAATCTGTAGCTGCAACCCTACATTACCGATGGTTTATCGAGTTCAGAACCATGCTCTCGACCTCAACTTCAACAATGGTAATGAAGACGCATTGTTCATCTCCATGCAGAATGACCAAGCATCCTGCATCCATGTTCCCAGACAGATCCCAAAAGACACGTTGGCCAAGCTCCTTCCAGAAACTTGGATCACCAACTATGAAAAGCTACATCAGCATAACAAGCCGTTCCAGTCCACAGACTCAGAGTTCGTACGGAAAAAAGATGGAACTGTTTCCATCAAATTTGGTAAGGAAAAGGAAGAAGGTCCCTCCATCTTCCAGACCATTCTCATGATCGAACCATGTATTCCTGAATCTATTTCCGAACCAGATCCAAAAAAGCATGTTCGACACTTCGACAGTGATGGACATCCTGTTCATTACTATAAAGACAAGCATGGTCATTGTTTTTGAGATCCTTTTTGCCAGTGCTCCTACTGCATAAACTCTCCCGACGAAGTAGATCCTCATGCAAGATCTCCTCCCAGACGAAGAAAGTCTAAGGATAAGGTGTACCAAAGGTACTTAGACGGAGATTCCTCAGTAGATACTCTTGGTGAGTGTGACAAATACCAGTTCAGGGTCTCTTATGCACCACCCTCACCACCAGAGTCCAGTACTACGTTCCAAACCTTATCAGATCCACCAAAATCTCCTCCACCTTCTCCTCCCCAGAAAAAGCAAGCTCTCTCTCCATTCTACAAGCCAATCCTCAAGTGGGCTAAGAAACACTCTTACCCCTTGAAGCCCCAAAGAGAAACACCACCCACTTCTTCTATTGCCATGTTCCAAGATACCGACTTTCCTCCTCTTGTCAAGGAAAGTTCTAAACTCTCGTTCCACGCTTTCGTAAGAGTTTATTGATCCACATGGCAGGTATCGCTATGTTCCCAAAATACCTACCCCCACTGATGTGGACGAACATGGAAGACAGAAGAAAACCCCTACTGCTGAAGCCGTTCTAAACTGGCAATCAGAGACTCTGTTGGCACAGAACAATGCCTTCAAGGCTATTGATTCCAAGATTGGAATGTGCAACAAGATCTCCGAAGATACGATGAGGGTACCAAGAAGATACTTTATGAGTTCCAGAAAAGGCTTCAAGCCTTGGAATCAGGACAACATCTTGGGTACCATTATCTTGAAAGCCCAAAACCAGAAATAGACAAACTCAAAAAGCAAATTCAACTTCTTGAAGAAGGAAGGTTCAGACCTTTCGATCCATTGGCACCTCCTGTTCAACTGGGTATGTATCCCCAGCACCACAAGTGTCTGTTTTTGCCAATATCCCAGAAGATCCTTCCAGAAGAGACTCAGATATACGAAGTCGTCTCAAAGCCTTGAAAAAGGAAAGAGGGAAAGAGAAGACACCACCTACATAATCAAGCTCAATTGTTATAAGAGAAAGGCCAGACCAAATGATGTTATCAAATCCATTAGAATCCTTTTTGAAGGATTTGGGTAAGCAAGAAATTGATCCTATTACCCAGCAGCCTGAGCCTAATCCTGCTATCCCGGAAAAACAGATTTTGTTCACTGAACAAACTTCTGATACTACATCAGATTCAGTATCTCTTTCTTCTTCTTCATCCTTCTCAGACCAAATAGTCGATTCTCCCCCTACTGTTCCACCAACTTCACAAATATTCATGGCTGACACCCCTTCAAATTACGACATGCAATCAAACTATTCTAATCCAGAATTTGGACAGACCAGTAATCCCACCAGAAACGATTCTGCCAGGCATGTGTCCATGGCATCAAAACAATTCTTCTCCATTGATGATATTCCTTATCCAAAATGGCCAGAAAGACTTGAAGAATTCCATACTTGGTTGAGTACACAGTTCATTACCAACCAGGATATAAATGATGTCCTTTACAATTTTGTTACAAGGTTTACAGGAAGCCTTAAATTTTGGTGGCAATGACTCACAGAACAAGACCAGCTTACGTTTCTGTTGTCACCAAATTTCAGCCATGCCTTGACTTACCTATATCATACTTTTGTGGGAACTCCTGGAGATCTCAAAGAGCTAAAAAGAAGAGAATTCTTCGAAAGAAGATGCTGTTCCCTTCAGAAAAAGCATCTTGACAAGCATTATCGATTAATGCTTCAGCTCTTCTACCAAATTGGCGCAGATCCAAATCTAAAGCATGTCTTCCTCACTTCTATTCCTAAAGAGCTATCACAGATGGTTGAAAGATCTTTCTTTGGAAAGCAAAGAAGGATACAAGACGTTCCCATGGGAGAAATTCAGCAAGAAGTCCATTTATGCCTTGAAGAATTATGCTTAAAGCGCCGAATGGTCCAAACATACATCACAGATGACAAGCGTCTTGAATCAGCCTGTTCCCATCAGAAGTTAAAAATCAAATGCTCCAGACAGGATTGTGATGGTACTTGTGGTCATTATTCCCGGAAGAAAAAGCACTACAAGAAGTACTCGATTAAAAAATCCAAACATGGCTCCAAGCATTTCCGGAAAAAGAAGAAATGGCGATACCTACGCAAGAGAAAGGACCACACAGCCATAAGAAATCAAGCCGTTGCTACATTTGCAACAAGAAAGAACATTTTGCCAAAAATTGTCCTCAGGCGAAAAAAGGTCAGAATCATCTGATTGAAAATGAAACAGGTATGTCCCTTGAAAATGATGACATTGAATCCTTATTCTCGGCTGACGAAGAACCAATAGAGCAGACCCTTTGTGTTATCCCCTTCTACCAAACTTCCAATGAAACCGAGTCTGACGAGTCAGAATCTGAAGACATTTTTCACATATCCCCCACATCCTCAGAACCAAATCCTGACATATTTTCAAGTCAAACTCACTGTCCTCATTTCCCTGTAAAGATCTTCACCTCAAAGTTCGCCAAACCTATCAATGTTATTGCTCTCATTGATACCGGAGCAAGTTGCTCCATTTCGGACACTAAAGTTCTGCCCGAAGAATATTGGACTCCTCATATCCGATACTTCAACTCCGCTTCGGAGACACTTTCTCCACAAGTGTCGAACTACTCCGCCATTCTTGTCCGGTTCTTCCCCAAAGTGCTCCATAAAGGCAAAAATCTTTGGATCAAACCTCCCAATAAAGATTTGCTAATTGGGTGGGATATCATGACTCAAATCTCTCAACTCCGCATCATCCCTAAAAAGGGTCTTAGATACAAAAATCAATTCTCTGAGTTCGTTGATATTCAGAGACTCTTTTCCATCCAAATGAGTTTGTTAGATCCAATCATGCAGAAACTGTTAGAATCTTGTTCGGAATCCCACGGAGAATTCGCTCAGAAGTGTTCTCATCCTTTATGGGAAAATCCAGAATTTTTTGTTCGCCTCCCCTTCAAAGAAAAATGAAGACATCAACCCAACAAAGGCGAGTCATGCGGGAATGAAGCCAGAACACTTGGCTTTAGCTCAAAGGGAATGCTCGAATTATTGCAACAAGGCCTTATTGAAGTTTCGATTCTCAATGAGCTTGTGAAGCCTTTTATGTCAATAAGCGCGCCCGAGCGTAACGAGAGGAAAAATGAGACGGTAATTAACTACCAACCTCTTAATCTTTTTCTCCAAGATGATAAGTTCCCTTTACCATCCAGAGATTCTCTCTTTAGTGGCTTAACTAAGGCCCATATCTATTCCAAATTCGACCTCAAAGCCGGATTTTGGCAATTGGGCATTCATCCTGAAGACAGAACCAAAACAGGATTCTGTATCCCAAACCAGCACTTCCAGTGGAAAGTTCTTCCTTTTGGCTTAAAGGTTGCCCCATCCCTTTTCCAAAAGGCCATGTGTCGCATTTTCCAACCCATTTTGTCAACTGCAGTAGTGTATATCGACGATATTCTGCTTTACAGCCCTGATGAACAGAGCCACTGCCAACTCCTTGAGAAATTTGCAGAAATTGTGAAAAAGCATGGCATTATGCTTTCTCAAAAGAAAATGAATATTGCCCAAACAGAAATTGAATTTCTTGGTATGCACCTCAACAAAGGTACATACTATCCAGGGCCACATATTGCTCAAGAACTACTGAAATTTCCTGAAGATAACTTCACGACAAAACAAGTTCAGCAATTTCTTGGGATAATTAATTATCTCAGGGTTTTTGTCCCAAACATTGCAAAGCTTCTGATTCCTTTGCAATCCATGCTGAAAAAGAACTCCCCGCCTTGGGGAAAGATCCATATTAAAGCTGTTGCTGAGCTTAAGGAGATTATGCAGAATCTCCCACCATTACAAATACCATCAACAAGCAAAAGAATTCTTCAAACTGACGCCAGTGATGAATACTGGGCAGCCGTCCTATTCGAAGAAATTGATGGTAAGAAACACATTTGTGCCCACAAGAGTGGAAAGTTTTCCCAGGCTGAAATGCATTACCATTCCACTTTTAAAGAAATCCTAGCAGTCAAAAATGGAATCAAAAGGTTTGAATTTCATCTCATCGGCTATCACTTACATGGCATCTTTCCCTCAGATGACCAAGTTTAAACAGAAACAGATTCCAAATCCTCAACTGCTTCGATGGGCTGAATGGTTTTCAAAATACTCTTTTGAAACCAAACATATTCCTGGGAAAAAGAATGTTCTTGCTGACTTTTTGTCAAGACCCAAAGCACCAAAGCGAGAGATCAACATGTACATCAAGAGGCCTGCGCTTTCATATGCTCAATCATGGCGTCAAATACAAGATTGAGAAAATTAAAGACTCGCCAACCCGAAATATCCCAGAAATTATTCAGCAAATCGAGAATGACAGTCTTTACCGAGAACATGGAGAACCTCATGTGGCAATGCCACATGCACCTTTCAGATTCAATGGAGGTTCGATCCTTTATCCTTTTGGGTTAAACTTGAATTATCCTTTTATTCATCCTCTTATCTGGAAGGAAGATGATTTCCCTGATCAGCTCAAAACACTCTTATGGTACTTAACCAATAAGTACTTCATAGCCATTGAAGTTCCCACTAGACGATTTGTTGCCAATCTCACCAGGATATTCATGCTCGGAAGAAACATCGAAAAGGAAAGTGATAAGAATCTTTTAGATTTTCTAAATTGGTTCTATCATCCTACATGTTGGAAACAAGACTTGGAAAGAGAACTAAGAACCATGACACCTAATCCTGAGGTTCACACCATCCTGTTTTTCAGACGTCCATGGAATTTTTTTAGAAATAATGGAGGTATTCTCGATGCACCATTCGAAATAGGAACCACAGCCTATAAACCTCACTCGAACAACCAGGAAGCCCGGATTCACAAATCTTATCCAAGATCTGTTAGATTTTGTGAACATGAATACCGAGAACTCTAGAGAATCCTATGCCAGGAAAACAAGACCATTCCCGAAGATGTCTGGAATAATGCACCCACTACGTGGGATCATTATGATCTAGCACCAGAGGCTAAGGAAGCACTAGGGCAATATAGACAGGCTGCCTCATCCCAAGAGCATGAAATGACAAGCGAAGATGACATTGTCCAGTCAACTCAAGACCCCTATGCACGCTTTGGAGGCCCTCTGTCACAGAATCCCTACGAACAGGGATCTTCGTCCTCATTCCAAAACATGGACACGTCCTTTTATGCACAGCCATCCAATTGGCCTCAGCCAAGCATGCCAAACATACCTGCCAACACTACAAGTGAAAATACAAACTGGGCAGAAGAAGAAGCATCCCATTGGGCTCATGAAGCATCCTCATCTCAAAGGCTGAACCAGATCCTTTTACCTCAAGATCTTGAAGCTCTCCAGCAGAAATATGAAGCACATCTCTTAGAAGACAGCTCGGATGAAGACTCAGTATATAGCTACAATGCCCATGACGGACGAGACCGTTGAGTCCGTACAATTTCACTGTAGCAAAGTACTGTTCACTTTTACTGTAGCACTAGGCTAGGGAAGGTACTGTTCATAGTACAGTTACTGTTCATAGTGTGTGAATAATTCCCCTCCCGGAATTTTCCGGTGCCTCTGTTTGTATCTGGACCCGTGAGCTGGTCCCTGTGTGTGCCCCTGTAGCCTTTTATTTGCCTATATAAGGCTTTGCTTGTATTTTGTTTTAGGCAAAGTCCCCTGAAGTAAAGAGTGTGCTTTGTGAAAAACCTCTATGGCTTTCTAAATCCCTTTTCTTCTCCAGCCTGGTAGGATCCTTCGAGAAATGCAGCTTGGGTAGATTAGAAACGTTTCCATCCTGGCATCTTCTGAGTGTCTCTAGGCTCTGGATTAAAGGGCTGAGTGGTTTTCTGCTAAAAGGTTGTCCCTGAAGGGCTTGAACGGGAGTTGTTCGCCCAATGTGGGATGCATACCTGCAGGAAATTTACTCTCCTTCCCTGATCCTAAGTCTAGGTCCATTCATGGTATCAGAGATAAAACCAATTCTTTCTATGTTGTTATTTAAGTGCGCGATTGCTATCGGCTCTGCACTGATCCATCTGATCAAATTGTATACCAGGATGTGCTCAAATCGATATCTTATCCTCGGGTATCAGTCTTCCTTGGGTTGGCTTGCTTGGCACGCACGTTTGGGAGTGAAAGCGTAGGCTTTCTTTGATGTGTTTTGGAACTCAATTGTCCACAATGTCCAATTTTTCTCTTATTATTCAAACCGGAAGGAAACCTAATCCAAATATCGGATCGGGTTTTGTTCAAGTGGGGGTCGGGTATTTACTTTTTTTCTTTTTAATAATTGTCCGCTAATAATAACCGATGTCTTTCAGCTTTGAGAATCGTTGAGGCCAAGGAGAGTTTACTTTATCAAATCTACTAATATAAATAAAGAATATGTGAGAAGGGGGTGAAGTTATTATTTTATTTGATAGAAAAAACAAAGCAATATAGATTAAGTTCCAAATATCAGGTTAAAGCACAACCCCTTTTTTCATGTAGGTTCAAGTATCCTGACCCATTCACACCCCCTTACTTTTCTAATAAGATTTCAAAGTCGATGATCCTCACACCCTTAAGGGGTTGCGAGGGACCGAACTCAGACTGGCAAGACATGAGGGCTGCCATTTGGACCTTCGCAAACTTGATCTCAAGGTGGCCAAAGTTGGCTCGCAACATGTCCTTGACCTTGTACTCATGGCTGCTAGCGGTAGAGAGAGAGAAGGAAGGAGATGGTGTTGATGAATTTAAGTACTTGAGCCATTCCGGTACATCCTCAAAGGGAAATTAATATGAACGGCGTATTAGATGACGTATGATAATTAATGGTCAACAACTTATGGTTTTTTATTATATTAATCTAATTTAATGAAAATCAATGGAGGGTATAAGTATCACAAATATACTATATTAAGGTTTTTAATAGTCAAAAAACTGTTGTGGGGTAAATTCGTAATGTGTTGATTCATTTGAAATTTTTCATGATATTAATCTAAAAGAAAAATTAAAAGAAATGGCTATGGAGTTGTCATTAGAGTTAGGGGTGAGTATAATTCGGGTAGGCGGTTCCCAACTTAGAACTAGAACTGGCCCATTAAGAACTGATTTCTTAGTGGATCCATGGAACCGATCTCCAATTCCTAAAAAATTGCATTAATCAATTAATATCATGATGAACCTAGTTTCTATTTAGAGCACCAAAGCTTATTCACCCTTATATTCAGGTTGAATTGCAAGCCACTGATTTTGATAAAGGATTAAAAACTATAGGGCAAAAAAAATGTAAACTATACTCGTTAGCTAAGAACTTAATTTCTTCAAATATTATGGTGTGGTCGAGTTTGAGTTTCCTGATATTGGAAACATGTGGAGAATTAGACTTCACTTTAAAAGTCTTAACTTCTATAGAAATTAAAATATTAATCTCTTAATCCATCTTTTTAACGACCACCTAATTTCATCACGGAAATGGATAAGGAGAGACTTAATTAGGCTCTTAATTTCATATCATGATGACAAAGCACATCAACATTTATGGACATCTCTAATCAATTCTTTCATTCCTCTTTGCTTGTTTATTTTGTATTGATTGAGAAGACAAGTAAATGGATTATTAGAATGAAAAAAAAAAAAAAAAAGAGAGTAAAGGGTTAATCCTATTACATACTCAAAAGACAAAATTAGTCAAATGTATGTATATTTTTTGGTCGAAAAACTACAAGATAATTAAGTAATTGAGATAAAATATTTTTTCAATATCTATATACACACACCGTCAAGTCCGATTCAATCCATATGGGTGGATGGGCAATTCCACGCTTAGAATATGGAACTGGATCGATATTCACTAGTTCCACTAAATTGGGATCGGACTGACTCTCATGGAAATCATCGGTCACGATCTGGTCCGGTCCGATTTAGGGCAATTTTCCGGTTCTTTTGTACTCCTCTAAATATAGCTAGGCAAAGACTAGCAGCCACTTGTTTGAATATAATTGGGCTCCACTAGACCATTGTCCACGTGGTGCCACCAATAAAGAGAAGCAACCCATTATAATTATACATTATATAATATACATCAGCAAGGAAAAAGAAGAAAGAAGAAAGGAAAAAAAAAAAGTGAGTAACATCTTATTGTCTGTATCGTCACAAAACTCCACATCTTCTGTCGATAAACACCAGCCTTTATCTCATTGTCCACCTGCTCTCCCTAAAAATGCTGATATGGGTGAAATTAAGCAATTAAGCACTTAGTCAGCATAATAATAACGCACAAAGTTCTTAATGGTTACTTGCAAAAATTAAGTCTCAAAATAAGAGTATCCTGATATTTTTCCAACAAATTCTCTACAAGCACGAAAACTTAATATTCTCGTGCCCACACATAGATGCCGTAGGTTCCAACCCAATTAGCCCATGATTTTAAATTATAAGATTAGAAGAGTTCCACACTTTCATATTGACTCACACACTCGCATGTTTTCAATATACGATTAGACTTCGTAATTTATTTTACATACGAACTATCAATAATTGCACCGTCATTTTCAATCAATAACGGCACCGTTGGACGAGCATGCTCAATGCTTTATTGAGAGAGAAATGGACGGTCAGGATTTGGCGTTGGAAGTTGGTCATCTGGTGGAAAAGGAAGAAGACAGTTGGCGTGGAAACCGGACACTGGCACCGGGGCATGATGAACGGTCAGGATTTGGATTTTGGTGGAATTGGAAAAAATGGACGGCCGGGATGGATTTGGCTTAAAAACACGGATGGTGGGCCGTGTAGAACAAGTCAAGTCTTAGCTTTGAATCTTTGATAGATGAGATGGATTTGCGGGCCCGGCCAGGATGAAAGGAATTCGAAAGCCTTTCTTCCTCCTGCGTGCATTTTGAATTTTATTTTCTGTAAAATTGCAAGTTAAATGTGAATTAATAACTCAGCATTAGACTTATCAAAATGGGTCATAGAACCATTTCTTAACTTGCATTCGATGGGCTAAGTTGTTACATAGGTTAATGATATTCTACAAATGGGTTATAAATAACTTTAGAATAATAAAATCCAAAATAATATAAATGTTATATAAGTTAACAATTTACTTAGACCTAATCCACATCTATAACTCTCTCTTCACTCTCTCTCGCCCTCACTCAATATCACACTCACTCCGTGCTTTCAATTTGATTAAATATAGAAATATTTTAGTAATTTGGTTGGGTCACGTATGAGTTTAGTTGGGTATAGGTCACTATATTTGTATTATATGAAAATGGATCAATTTGGATTAGACCATTTTTCGACTTAACCCAATTTGACAGGTCTAGTTAACACTAACAACTTTTGATGTTAGTTGTTTTCAAAACCAAGTAAGTAATGGTCATGGGCTTGTCCTGTGACATCTCCAGACTAAAAGACTACAAGTTTCACCAGAGCAAGGCCCGGCTTCGAGAGAGATCTGGGCCCATGAATGAATGTGTGATATGAGAAACTTCTTATCTTGCTAAGATTGAATGCCCTCTCAGCGAATGGGAACTTGGTAAAATTAAACTAACTATATATCCTCCAAAAGCATAATTAAATTGATGATCGAAATATACATTCTATGTGAAGAAGAATCATTCCGAGCTTGTCATACATTTCGGCCTCAAGCCCAAAAATTGAGCTCGACCCGCTGAAAAGGTTTGAGGAGTAGGCCTGAAGGAGGAATGGGTCTAGGATCCCGCCCAGAAATCCGAACCAACTTGACCGGCCCAGTCCGGATTTTCGAGCTACAAGTCTGGCGGTGGAGAAAAGAAAATGAGAGAGGAGAGAACGAGAAGAAACGCAAAGGAACTTGTAGTTTCTAATGAAGCCAGAGTGGGGGCCAGTCAGATACGCGTGGTAATGATGAATAGGTTAGTGTAAATCCTACGTAACACTCGTTGAGCACTCAATATTTGCCCTTAATGAGAAATAATAAATAAAAAGAAAAAGGAAGGGCATTTAATTACGATAAGAAACTCACACCCAAGTTCTATAGCCCTGGGTCCACTATTCCAATCATGATTTTCATATTCCCATAGGAAAGGGTCGTTCCCCTTTTTCAAATTAATGATGTTGTTTCACATAAAACTTCATGAAAAAAGAAAATACTTTTTGAAAATCATTTTCAAGAAAAATAGTTATTTCCCATTTTATTTGGTGGCATGCTAAAAAAATGTGATTGAAAATATTATTGGGCGTTTAGATGTCATTTGGAATAATGGGTATTGAAGAAGGTGAAGAAGTGAACGTTTGTGGAAGGCGGAAATGATTCCTGCTTAGGAAAATGATTTTCCCTATTCAAAGATGGGAATTCTTTTTTTTTTTTTTTTAATTTGGGATATAAGTACTAAAAGTCCTAAAACTTATTTCGAATGTGCAATTGAGTCCTACAACTTGAAAAAAAAAAATCAAATCTTAAAATTTATCAAATTTGTACAATCAAATGTCTTTATATTAACACACTTATTTTATCTAACAAAAATATTGAGGTGGCATTTTTAAATTAATTTTTCTTTCCTATGTGGTATTTTTTTATTATTATTTTATTTTCCAAATATATTTAAAGTAAATTTAAAAACAAAAAAAATGCTCAAATTTTAATTGACAAAACAAAACTAGAAAAAGATAAAAATGGTAGGGCCTCCCCGAAAAGGAGCTACTACTGCCCATCGTCGGAGGGGACAGTGGGGGAGGGTGGCTGGCCCTTGCCATTCTTGGGCAAGGCCTTGTCAACCCCAGGAAATGGTCAGTGAGGTTCACTTAAGCAAAGGTCGATGAGATTTGCCCATAATAGGTTGAGGAAACCCAAATTTGGGCACCGGCCCTAGCTAGCCGGGGTGAGGCCTCATCGACCATAGGTGAGGGCTAGTGACCCTTGCTAGGATTGAGTGAGGGCCGGTGTTGCCCAAGTTGGGGCAAGTGTTGACTGGGCCTAGCAATACCGGCCCCTACTTAGAGTTGGGGAGGCCTTAGTTGGGGTCAACCACCCTTGCCCAAGGTCGGCGACCTCCTCTGGCCACTCCAACGACATGCGACGATGGTGGGAGCCCCTCTCTGAGGAGGCCTTGCCACTTTTTCTTTTTCTTTTTCAATTTTATTTTTCCTATACAAAATTTGAGCCTTTTCTTAGTTTTTTAAATTTAATTTAAACATATTTTGAAAATAAAATAATAAAAAAGTCACGTACAAAAGAAAAATTAATTAGAAAATTCCATGTCAACATTTTCCATTAAGTAAATTGACGGTATTAACGAAAGAATTCAATTGCATCAATTTGACAAGATATAAGATTTGATTGCACTTTTTGTAAGTTTGAAAACTCAATTGTATTTTCGTAACAAGTTTTAAGAATTCCAGTAAACATATTTCTTCTAATTTTAAGTGTGGGAGTTTTGTTTTATTGTAAATATTTTTCTATTAATTAACTATTTTCAATGAACTAAACACATGAAAGTTCAGAAAATTAATTGCTGAGAGAGAGAAAGCGGGAGGGGCCATGCGGCAGAATACCAATCCAGCTAGGCTGTAAGCTAAACAGGCCCCCTCTAGCCCCTTCAAGACCGTCACCAGGAATATTTAATATGTATTATAAAGAAATTATATGTTAATATATGACTTATTCTCTATTATGTCATAATTAATTTATGGTTTCAATTCAAATGTGATTATATATTATGAGATTATACTAAAAACTTATCGATTACATAGATAATAATATAATTGAAGTATGGATTTTATGACACCTAGAGCATCATTCAATGTAATTAGTAATTTTTTTTGGTCAGAAGTAATTAGTAATTAAGATAATCATTACATCACAAATTACATAATGTCTGACTATGATATGGAAATTTAGATAATTTTACCCAATAGTAAGCAACTGATATTATGCTGATTGTTATTTATGAAATATTTTTAGTGTACTATATAGATATGCAAGATCAAGAGAACATAACCATCATTATATCAATTATATACTTTTTATTTCACATTTCATTATCAATTATATAATGTATTTTTTTACATGATTGAAGTTTGTGTAATCATTATGCAAACAATATAAATAAATTCGCTTATAATTAATATAAGCTCTAGTTACAACTGCAAACTAATAACAAATATAAAACGAAAAACTCCACAATGGTATGGTTCCCCGTACCTTCCTCGAAATTACTACAACAACAGATGAGTAAAATCTTTGTGGTATTATCACATTCAATGATCACTATCTGATATAAAATTAAATAAAAATTTACCTCTTCAAGTCAACGAAATCAAACTAGTTGAGTAAAATGAGTGTTTTCGATTTCCATTACCAGTAAAGCTCGAAATTAAATATTAGAAATAGCACTATCTCGAGTCAAATGAATTAGCTTTGTGAGCTCTAGGAGGGTCAATGGTTCGGACCGAAATTTCACTAAAACCAACTCAAAATGTGAAGGGAACACGTTCGCTGTGACCTGACCCTGCATGCAGTTCGAACTGACAACACTGTTCCGGTCAGGTTCTTTTTAGCTTTTTTCGAAAATTCATGCTGCTACAAGCTTATACCCTAATTTGAGCTTCCATTATATACAGTAATAGCTCTTTCCAAGCAAGAGAGGTGCGGTCAAACGGTTCTTTTTATTCCAGAATCCCAGATAATACTGCACATGATGCTAATACTACTCAACATAAGGTTCACTTGTAATAAGATGACCACCTGACAAGCACACTCAGCAAAGACTTCCTTTCCAGAAGGAGACAAGTTTAAAAAGAAAAAAAAAGGGAATTCCAGGACTTCATCACATGGTGGAATTTGGAATGTGAAGAGTTGCAGTTGCGAATGAGGAACGCTCAAATTCGCATTGTCCATGTCAGGAGCTTCCATGCACTTCAGTTCCAAGATATATTTATGTCAGATTGAAAGCAAATTCACCACAACGACTCTCTTGTTCGTTATTTCTTGATGATTCTTCTGAGCACGCCACTCCAAGCAAAGATTCGATTTTTGCTTTCTGAGTTGTCAACATGGGAATTGCAGGATCATTTGGTCCACAACTCTAGGACACAATCAGGTAATGCCATCTGAACATACTGGTGCAGCTTCAATTCATCTTGGAATGACCGGCCTTCTCCAGAGCAAGAGTATTCTTTAGCTGTACGCATCTCTGAGACTAGATAGCTTGGCTTCCATGCCTGCCCTTCCGATTAAACACCGGTACTATAGCCCTCTATATCACAATATCACTAGAAGCAAATTCATGATAAATCGTACCTGGAGCTGCATATCCTGTGGTACCCTTGATACCAAGCAAGCTAAATTGATGCGCATGATCTTTACAGAACCTTGACATGAGCCTTGCCAAACCAGAATCACTTACATAAGCAGTCACTTGATTATCAAGAAGAACATTGCTTGGCTCCTGGTCAGAGCGGACTATCAGTCACACGAGGAAAGACCATTTACCCCCACGTTAGAAAGTAATGTAGATTAATGTAGAGATGTTCTCACTCTAAGCAGATGAACATTGGATGTATTGGCTGCTGACATGAACATTGGATACCTCTTGAGAGGATTTTCACCATTCGATGGGTAATTTTACAGAAAGGAACAAGAAGAGAGTAATCGACTGCACAGAAGTAAGTAGTATAATCTAGAAATTTCTGGTGAAAGCAACTGAGATATACAAGCAGAGTTACTAGACCTGCAAGTAGGAAATGAAGAAGACAACAATCACTAAATGCCCGATACATAAAATGTGAAGTTCTCTGTGCATGTGAGATTACGCTACAAAGATTTCCGTACATGAGAGAACTCGCTATTAGGTTCCATCTCTCCATGCAACTACCATCTACAACAGAAGCAAGGTTCGACAAAAGAAAAACAGAAGCAACGGGTGAGTCTCTAAGAAGATATTTTTCTAACATTCCAGTCCCTAGTCAATTTAGAAAGGTAAAAATAAAAAATAAAAAACTCTAAATGTGCATCGAGGACTACTAATAGAAACAGAGCACACCCAGAAACACCATTGGTTTTCTTGCTCAACAAAGGTCAACCTGCAAGCAGGAAATGAAGAAGACAGCAATCACAAAACACCTAATACAGAATATGGAGAAGTGAATTTGCAATAAAATTAAGTAATTGGTTTAAAAAGTACCAATCTCCAACTTCCTCAATCGTCAAGAGGAACCAATATCGAGTTTGGTTCCATGGTCGTAGTTAACAACTCAGCATTGATTTCACAATCAAAATGAGAACTAAAGTATCCTTTGTAATATGAAAGGGTTTTAACATTCTATAAAAATATTTTTTTACTGAACTCAAAATCTTCGAGTTCTTCTAAGTCCTCAACTGAAAGTGAAAGTGGTGCAGATCATGGCCAATCTTAGGCACATATAAGAGTCTCCACCATACTCAGGATCAAAAAGCTACAAAATGCATCATGCACACAACCTCCTTTGCTAAATGCGGCCTTTGATACCATACTCAAGATGGGCACGGCCTCTAATGCTCTTGTTTGCACAAGGCATCCTTTCAAAGTGATCCCAGACAACGGATCTCTACCTTCTATTTGTGGCAGTAAGATCCCTCATTGTAGACATTTTGCAATCCTTCTATCTAAGAAACTTGGAGCCTGCGAGTTATTATTATAATTAGATATAATGTGCCAAATCAATTTTCCCCTAAAGTCAAATAAAAAGACACAATGTAATACGTAAGCTGTAGTCCTCTACACCCTCTTAACAAATAACTAGATAAGCTAGCCTAAGCGACAGGATTTTTTGGCATGGAGTGCCGCCAAAGACTCGTAAATAACTAGAAAAGCACTATGTATCATGTAAGTACTCCTGCAACTTTCAGGAAAACAAAACCACAATAACAAGTGAGATTATAAACTTATGACAAGCTGAACTACTAACTCTGCACAACTTCTTGAAAACAAGGCCTCTCTTCTATGACTCTGCAGAACATCTTGAAAACACCGGATACAATTGACATCACAAAGTGTTCTGTTCTCCAAATTGCTACTCTACAATATATAGTAGTATTCAGCTAATTAGAGGGCACAGAAGCTCCAAACCGCTCTACATGCGCGAGCAAATAAACGCATAAACGTGCACCCATGAAGAGTCCAACCTCGAAATTAAATAACACCAGTCAGCTCACCTCGAAACAATTAAAGAACTAGTAAACACCAAGTACAGACACATTTCCTTGGAAAAGAACTCAAGCATCTGAGCCATGCTGTCCTCTTCTCTCTTCTGGTCTTTGTAATCCAGTCCTCTTAGTTCTCGGGCTTTGCACTTTCCCTTCGCATCTTCTCCTCCTCCTGCGTTTTGAATTCCCAGCGGCTCCACTTCTCAGTGCGTTCGATCTTCTCTGCGTCTCTCTAGTAGAGGCAATCATCGATAGGTGCCAGTCAATGGAGAGGACGGGCAAATTCTTTCCGATTTTCATTCAGCCTCGTTAGATCGCCTCATCGGCTATCGTCTTTGATTGGTGGACAAGTTTTGACGATCAGCTAGAATATGGAAGAAAAAGAAAGAAAAGAAAAAATAAATAAAATTTGAAAATAAAAATAAAATATTATTAAAAATTATTCAAGTCAACATCTGTCATACTACGCAGAATGATTAACGTTCATATTACAATTGTCAGCCAAAAATAACTAGATGGACTGAATTGACACCACCGTAAAAGCTTGTAAACAAATTTAGTAGTGAATTAGCATAATCATAATAGATTTAAGAAAAATCATCTTTGCTGAAAATATTTATATAAAAAAAAAAAAACACTTATCTTCTAGTTATTTTGGATATAATATGGAAGTCATTTTTCTAGTATTCCTTACAAAAAAAAAAAAATGATGAGATGCGTGATTTGAGAATAAGTCTTGAAAACACCTAGGTTTCAAGCTCGAGCATCGGTGACTCGAGCCTAACAGTCGGGGTCTTAGCCTCTTAGGCTTGAGCTTGGCCAATGGAGATCGGGGCACGCTTGCTGGCGTCTCAAGTGCGACCGTTGGGGACGTGGGAACGAACGCCACTCTTGCTCGGGCAGAATTCCTACGCTTGAGACCGTTGATTCATGACCCCGGTGGCCGAACCCGGGCCTAGCTCAGATTGGAATCCCAGCCTGAGCCGAGTTCCCCAGTCTAAGTGCCGAGTTTCAATTGTATTTTAGAAATTTATTTCCGATTTTTTAGGGAGGAAATCATAATCTTAAATATGTGTATAGGTTTCTCATTGATTATATAATAAAAAAAAAATTCTATTCATTCATTTTTTGTAGATATAAATGTCAGATTATAAGGAAAATATTTGCAAAATAATAAACAAGACATCATGACTCTTAACAAATTTGATTTGCCTTGCATCAGAATGTGATGGCCTTCTCGTAAATGATAATGCATTTGGTAATATAAGCACATTATAAGATTGATTAAACTTTAGCGATCTCTAAATGAAACAATGACTGTCGTTTTGTTTTTGAAGGTGAACCATGGCAATCTAGTGAGGTTGGAGGGCTTATGCATCGACCCGGAGGAGGTAAACTGCTACCTTGTCTACAAGTTCATCCCAAGCGGATCGCTCCACTTGCGGCTCCACAAGGCCGGCCATGGGGAGGCTGGATTGGAAGACCCGGCTGCACATCACGGTCGATGTGGCCAAAGGCCTCAGTACATCCACGAGCACACCTGCCGGCCATGGGGAGGCTGGAATATGGGACGTGAAGATTTGCAGTTGTGAATGAGGAACGCTTCAATGGGCATCATCCATGTCAGGAGCTTCCATGCACTTACATTTCCAAGAATATTCATTTCAGATTGAAAGCAAATTCCACTGCAACGGCTCTCGGGTTCATTCTTTATTGAGGATTCTTCTGAGCACGCCACTTCAACTCTTAGTATGGAGAGCAAAGATTCGGTTTTGCTTGCTTTCTGAGTTGCCGAGACAGGAATTGCAAATGTCTCGTACTTCTTCCAAGACCTCCTGCAGGGTCGTTTGTTCTACAACTCTAGAGCACAATCAGGTAATGCAATCTTAGCATACTTGTGCAGCTTCTATCTATCTCTGAATAATTCGCCAGTTGGTCTTCTCCCGAGAAAAAGTATTGCTTAGCTGTACACGTCTCTGAGAATAGATAGCTTGGCTCCCACGCTCGCCATTCCGATTAAACATAAATACTATCGCCCCTGTGTCAAAATACCACTAGAAGCAAATTCATGATGAGTCGTACCTGGAGCTGCGTATCCTGTGGTACACTTGACAGCGAGCAAGATAAATTGATTCACATGATCTTTACAGAACCTTGACACCAGCCTTGCCAAACCAGAATCACTCACATGAGTAGTCATTTCATTATCAAGAAGAACATTGCTTGGCTCCCAGTCACAGCGGATTATCATTCAAACAGTGGAAAAACTGTTCACCCCAACGTTGAAAAATAATTTAGATAAATGTAGAGACATTCTCACTCTAAGCATATCAACATTGGGTGTACTGGCTGCGAACATGAACACTGGATAGGTCTCGACAGGATTTTCACCTATCGGATGGGTAAATTTACAGAGAGGAACAAGAAGAGAGTAATCAACCACGCACAGAAATAAGTAGTATAATTTAGACATTTCTGGTGAAGGCCACTGACATATAAAAGTAAGCAATGTTAAAAGACCTACAAGTAGGAAATGAAGAAGACAACAATACATAAAATGCGAAGTTCTCTGTGCATGTGAGATTACACTACAAAAATTACCGTGCATGAGAGAACTTGCTATTAGGTTCCATCTCTCCATGCAACTACCAACTATCTATAACAGAAGCAAGGAATGAGTCTTCAAGAAGATAGTTGTCTGATATTCTGGTCTGGTCCCTGGTCAATTTAGAAAGGTTAAAAAAAAAAAAAAGAATAAAGAAAGAAACTCTGGACATGCACCAAGGACTACTAATAGAAACAGAGCACACCCAGAAACACCATTGGTTTTCTTGCTCAACTAAGGTCACCCTGCAAGTAGGGAATGAAGGAGACGGCGTTACTGAGCCCCTGATACAGCGTTATTAAGCCCCTGATACAAAATATGGAGAATGTAAATTCACAATAAATATAAGAAATTGGTTTGACCAGTACCAATCTCCAACTTTGTCAATTGTCAAAAGAATCCAATATCAGGTTCAATTCCATGTTTGTAGTTAACAACTCTGCATTAAATTCACAATGAAAATTAGAACTAAAGTATCCATTTTTAAATAGAATGGTGCAAATATTCTATAAAAATATTTTTTCACCTAACTCAAAACTATTGATTTCTTCAAAGTCCTCCTCAATCAAAAGTGAAAGTGGTGCAGATCATAGCCAATCTTGAGGACATATAAAAGCTTTCATCCACCAGACTTGGGGTCAAGAAGCTATGAAACAAGTTAAGGACACAACCTCCTAAGCTAAATGCAGCCTCTAATGCTATAGTCAAGATAGGCACAACCTCTAATGCTCTTGTCTGCACAAGGAATCCTTTTAAAGTGATCCCACACGATGGATCTTCTCCTTCTATTTGTGGCACTAAGATCCCTCATCGCAGGCATCTTGCAAAATCTGCAACACTTGAAACCTGCCAATTATTATTACAATCAGATAAAATTTCCCAGACCAATTTTCCTCTACAATACAATAATAAAAGCACAGTGCGTTATGGAAGCTGTAGTCTTCTACAGCCTCTTGACAAATAACTAGAAAAGCTCGCCTAAATGGCAGGATTCTTTGGCATGGAGTCCTGCCTATGAATGTCATATATAACTAGAAAAGCACTATGTAGTGCTGCGACTTTCAGGATAAAAAAATCACTGTAACGAGTGAAATTATGAACTCATGACAAGCACATCTGTACATGCTGAACTATTAACTCTGCATAACTTCTCGAAAACAAGGCCTCTCTCCTATGACTATGCAGAACTTATTGAAAACACCAGATACAATTGACATCACAAAGGGTTCTGTTCTCCAAATTGCTGCCCTACATGATATAGTAGTATTGCGCTACCTATTAGAGGGCACAGAAGGTCAAAACTGCTCTACAATCTACATGCACGAGCAAATAAACACATAAACGTACACGCATGAACAATCCAACCTCGAAATAAAATAACACCAGCTAGCTCACATCGAAACAATTAAAGAACTAGTAAACACCAAGTACAGACACGTTTCCCTGGGCAAGAACTCAAGCATCTGCACGACACAATTCCACCCTATGTGTACCGCCGAACTGTTGTGCAAAAATCCAAACAACGCAATTCATCAACACCTCAGAAATGACTCAAACGAGCTCTGGAGGAGAACAACGAGTGCATACACTGACGGAATACTTTTCTCGACTCTAGCTTCCCGTAAGATGCAGATAACCTAACACAGCTAACGGAGTCATTAATCCCCCTGAAAAGTTCTTAAAACTCTCAGTCCTTCCGTGCTCAACATAAGTTCCTAAATCAAAGAAGGTAAGGAGATCATATTCATCTCCCTCCTCACATAACGCGGGAACTCATCTCTGAGTATCGCCATGCCACCAAGAGATCATGATTTCATGCACCTTTTCCCCTGCCATTTGAATATTTGCACAGAGCACAACGAGCATTTCGACGTTTACACAAATCCTCCGACATAGCAAAGTTAACGCTCGACAGGCAGAATCCAATTCGACGGAACCTTGAAGACGCTCTGAACTCATCTCCCGAGTGACGGAATCGCGAGAAAAAGAGAGGAAGAGTGAATCCCAGGTCGAACCTTGAAGACACTTTGACCCGAGAGAGACCGAGATGGCGATGTGGGAGACGGATGAAGTTGGGAAGGAAGATGGCGTAGCGTCTTTTGATGCGTTTCGGAACTGAATCGTCCGCAATGTCCGACTTTTCTCTTATTATCCGAACCGGAAGGAGAACTGGTCCGAATGTCGGTCGGGTTTTGTTTCGGGCGGGTTTCTTCTTCTTCTTTTTTTCTTTTTATATATTATCGTCCACAAATAATAGCGGTCGCCTTTCAGCTTTGAGACATCGAGGCCGAGGGGAGTTTATTTTACTTTCTATTTTTATTTATGGCTGGAAACCTTAAGTAATAAGATTTAGACGAGGCCTTACATTCTCTTATACATAAATACATACATACATATTTATTTATTCTACTGGACTTCCAAACTTCATCCACGGCCCACTGCTCTCGGAATGTAAACCCAACCATACTTAGCTAAATATCAAGAATCCTAAAACGGCGACGCTGATCTAGTCGACATGCTCCATGCTAAGCTTGGTGAGCTTAGCGCCAAGCTTGCCGAATTGAAGAATGGCCACCTTCTCGTCCAGGTGCTTGGGCATGGCGTAGACCTTCTTCTCATACTTGCCCGTCTCCCTTTCCATCCACAGCTCCAGCTGCGCCATCACCTGGTTCGTGAAGGTGCAGGAGGACATCACCGAGCTAGGGTGGCCCAATTTCACGAAGCGTCCCTCCGCCAAGACAATGACGCCCGACTTGGTGTCGGGGAAGACCCACCTGTCCGTCTGGGGATTGAAGGTGATGCGCTTCATGCCCGGGAAGCTCTCGAGTCCGGGCATGTCAACCGCCTTATCGAAGGGACCACTGTTGCAGACAATGGCGTTGTTCTTCATCTTCCTCATGTGGTCGACCGTGATGATGCCCTTGCTGCCGCCTGCGGTGACGATAAAGATGTCGGCCTCGGAGACAGCATCCTCGAGGGTTAGGACCAGGATACCTTCCATGAGAGCCTGGAGAGCGCGGATGGGATTGATTTCGGTCACAATGACACAAGCACCGGCCTTCTTCAGGGCAGCAGCGCAGTCCTTGCCGACGTCTCCATATCCACAGACCACAGCAACTTTCCCGGCAATCTTAATGTCGGTGGCCATCAGTAGACCGTCAGGCCCAGAGGGGCGGCAACCGCACAAATTTTGAAACTGTTCCATGCAAGAGCACTGCGTTCCAAGAAGGGATTAAATGGAGCTACTCGTGACTCTACTCTTTATCATAAAACTGGAATGACTAGATTCTTTATTAGTACCTTGGTCTCGGTGACAGAGTCGTTGACATTAATAACGGGGAATAAGAGAGTCCCATTGGCCTGCATCCGGTACAGCCTCTCGACAGCAGTGGCGGTCGCCACGGAGACTCCGACGAGTCTCTCCTTCATCTTGTGGTACCTCTTCAGATCGGTCTCCAACCCATCCCTGATTATGGTCAGCACGATCTGCAACTCCGTATTATCAGTGGAAGCCGGGTCGGGGAGATTCCCAGTGTTCTCGTAGGCCTCCTCCGCCTTGATGCCCTCATGGATGAGGAGGATGGCATCGCCCCCATCGCCGACGATGAGGTCGGGGCCACCACCGGGGCCCCACTCGAGGGCCCGCTCGATGCACCACCAGTACTCCTGGGGCGTCTCGCCCTTCAGGGCAAAGACGGCAGCGGAATCGCGGGCGATGACAGCCGCCGCGTGGTCCTGGGTGGAGAAGGTGTTGCACGAGCACCAGCGGGCCTCGGCGCCGAGGGTGGTGAGGGTCTCGATGAGGACGGCAGTCTGGATGGTCATGTGGACGGAGCCGGTGATCCTTGCGCCCTTGAGCGGCTGCGAGGGGCCAAACACCGAGCGGCAGGACATGAGGGCGGGCATTTGGACCTCCGCGAGCTGGATCTCGAGGCGGCCGAAGTCCGCTTGCGACATGTCCTTGACCTTGTACTCGCGGCCGCCGGCGGTTCTCTCCGCTGGCAACGCCATTCCTTTTTCCTTCTTCGGGTGTTTGGACAGAGATCTGAAACACAAACCCTGTGGGGGGGGAGAGATGGAGCGAAGGAAGGTGATGGTGTTGAGGAATTTAAATACTTGAGCCGGGTGCCTCTCAGTACATACACGTACACATCATCAACGTTTTGAGCCGGTCAGTACATACACGTCCCCATCATCGAGGTTTTTGAGCCGGTTAGTACATACACGTCCCCATCATCGAGGTTTCTCCATGCACATCCCCATCATCCATGTTTTGAGCCGGTTAGTACAGACACGTCCCCAAACTGGTCAAGCAGCAGTAGTCATGGGCTTGTCCCGAGACATTTCCAGACCGACAGCAATAGCAATGGGATAATCACGGCACACACGACGAATACGGCAAGCAAAGGGCCGGCAGCCGGGATTGAGAAGAAGGCGAAAGCCGTGTCTCTCTAGAACCATATTCGAAGTATCGAGCGAAGGCTTTGCAAGGAAAAGAGAACTGAATTGTTGGGAATTACAAAAATCGTGCTTTTGGTCTCCGTTTTTTAATCTTGAAGTGTGCCATGTCTGTTCTATCTATTTTAATGAAAAGTCATTTTGATCACTGTAGTATGAAATGCAGAAATAATTACTAAAAAGTCATAAAACTATTATATAGTTGTCAATTCAATCATAAACATTTCAATTTGACTAATTTAGTCCTAAATATTTTGATAATTTGCCAATTTAGTTCTTTCGGCCGATTTTGACTAAAAATTGCTATGTAGACAATAACTGTCCTATATGAAATGACCAGTATTGATACATACAATTTTTGCAAATATTTACAAAAAAAATTGATATTTTTTTCTTTTTTCCCTATTATTATTTTTCTTTAACTAGGGTCGCTAGCCAAAGCTTGGGCAAAGGTTGTGACACCCTCATCGACCACGATGGGGCACGCGGGCCCTCCCTAAATCTAAGCTAGGGCGAGGTGTCGTGACGCTCGTGCCTAGGCGAGGGTGGCGCTCACTAGATCGGGGCATGACATTGGAGTTGAGTTGAGTTTTTGGGGATTGGTGTGATGCTTGGACTTGAGTTGTTAACAGAGCAATCAATGAGCACAATTGCAAATTGACAAGTAACCAATGCAAATCGGTATTATGTGACCAACGATGTTATCAATGAAGAGTGGTTAACTAAGACACTTATCGACATAAGATGATAAGTGGTCAATTGCACATAAGTAGAGGAATGAAGACTGCAGAGGAATATTTGAATAAGAACTAACTCGAAAGATATCTCAGAGAGTATAACTGCTCGACGACAATCGGTACGAAGCCTAAAACAATTGGGTTGCATTTGGTGGTTAGAATAAAATTCAGGATAGGATAAAAATTATTATATCCTGCATTTGGTGCATGCTTAACACAAGATAAAATTGGATATAAAAGGTATATAAGCCCGATAAAATTATTCCATGGGAGAGGTAGGATAAAAGTAGATAGGATTTCTAATATTCATAATAAGAAAGTTTTTTCTCAAATAACAAACTTCTTATATTAACAAATTTAAAATTATATTGCAATATAAATAATATTTGAATTATAATATAAGAAATGCAAAATAACAAAAAATAACAATTTATTTTTTAATTTAATCTTATTTTTATTTATATATTTGAATTTGATTCTATCCTATAATATAAATTCAATAAATATATATATTACATATTTTAGGTGTTTTGGTATTTTAGGTATATTAGTATAGTTTTCTGTTTTTGGCAACGCCATTCCTTTTTCCTTCTTCGGGTGTATGGACAGAGATTCGAAACACAAACCTTGTGGGGAAGGGGGGGCGGGGGAGAGAGAGAGATGGTGAGAGGGATGGAGCGAAGGAAGGGGATGGTGTTGAGGAATTTAGGCTCTGTTTGGCAACTTGCCCAACAGTAACAATTTCTGATTTTTTGTTCCCAGAATCAGTTTGGGACGAGAAACGCGTTTGGTAAAATTTTGTTCCCGGGAACAAATTTGTTCCCGGGAACAGTTTCGGACAAGGTTTGAGAATCTAAAAAAATTTGATTCTCGGAAGAGAATCAGAAAAGAGAATCCAAATCTTACGTCCTCTGCTCCTCTGCTCCACGGTCTCTCGTCCTCTCCACTCTCTCGTCCTCTCATCTCCTCTCGCTCACAGTCTCACTCTCCTCGCTCGTCTCTCACTCTCATCCTCTCATCTCCTCTACTCGTCTCACTCTCTCCCTCCTCAAGAACGGCGACGGCGACGGTGACGGCGAGCTCCTCAAGAACGGCGACGTCGACCGCCGCTTCTTCATCGTTGAAGCTGCTCGTTCAAGGTGAGTTCCTTTTGTGGTGGTTCTTCGTCCGCGTCGGTTGGTAGGAGCAACCCCGCCCTCGTCGAGCTAGCCGAGGGGTCGCTCGGCGGGCGCCCCGCCGAAGCCGGCCGAGGGGTGGCTCGGCGAGCGGCCCCGGGCCCGACTCGGCGGGCGCCCGCCGGCTGGCCGGGTGGCTCGGCGGCGGCCCCGGGCCCGACTCGGCGGGCGCCCTCGCCGATTCTGGCCGAGGGGTCGCCGAGTCGGGCCCGGGGCCGCCGCCGAGCCACCCCCTCGGCCAGCTTTGGCGAGGGCGCCCGCCGAGTCGGGCCCGGGGCCGCCGCCGAGCCACCCCTCGGCCAACTTCGGCGAGGGCGCCCGCCGAGTCGGCCCGGGGTCGCTCGGCGATTTGGCCAAGGGGTCGCTCGCCGAGCGGCCCCCGGGCCCGACTCGGCGGGCGCCTCGCCGATTCTAGCCGAGGAGTCGCCGCCAAGCTGGTCGTTAGGGAGATCCTACAAATTATCAGCTGGCCTTTTACTTCATTTCGACCTAGTCCGGGTGTTGAGGAATCTCATTGCTGATAATCGAGAGAAGCTTGAAGTATAAATCATGAGAAAGATAATGGCAAATGATCATAGGAGGTAGCTAATGGATCATTCCATGTGTTATGAGTTCGTATTCTCAGATCTTTCTTTGAAGTTCCTCTTTGTGAGACCTTTTACTTGTATCTTTAAGAGAAGCTTGTTGTTGTGTAAGTAATTGATCTTTCTTGTGGCCTTTGTTTGTCTGCTAGAGAATGATGACGCACAACCGTAGTGGACAGCGGTCTCATTCCAGGAAGACATCATTTATGTCCATTATATTAGTGGCCAAACCATATTGAGTTCGTAATTGAGTTTACATGTATTTCATTTCTCTTTTGTCGGTATTGGATTCTATTTTTTTTTTTTATTGAATTTGATAACATGTATGAATCACTTCTCTTGTATAAAAATTTCATTGATTAAATCACACCCATAATTTTTCAATGGCATTACCTTTTCCCACTTATCGGGAAGTCATAAGAAGGCAAAAATCTTATGACTTATGCTTCAAACTCGATTTTCTTATAGCCTCACCTTCCTCGTTTATTAGCATTCTTGGCAGCTCATAACATGGAAAAAGAATGA
This sequence comes from Eucalyptus sideroxylon, assembly GCA_014182405.2. Classification (NCBI taxonomy): domain Eukaryota; kingdom Viridiplantae; phylum Streptophyta; class Magnoliopsida; order Myrtales; family Myrtaceae; genus Eucalyptus; species Eucalyptus sideroxylon. The sequence goes on along the minus strand of CM024555.2, from coordinate 59,848,873 downwards.
GATTGATGTGGAACAAACTCATCCATTTTTGGGGCAAATAGATGAGAGTTTATAGCTAAACCTTGGTATAACCTTATTGCTAGCTTTTAGAAATGTCGTACACTATCTTTTGTAACCTTATGCATTCCTTTTGTGGCTGAAATAAATTCTTCTATGTACCCTTTGTTTATGAGAGTCTTGCATTATGTCACCTAATAATAAGATGCCATCTTTGTTGTTGCGTCTTTGGTTAGATCTTATGCTCATTCAATTCACTAAGCAGAATTCTCGATTTTTGCTGTGGAAATAAGCAAATTGATTTTGGGGCTTTACCATGCCTGCCATTTATAGCTTCGGTCATACCGTCTGCAACAATTTCTCCTCCACTTAAGCATCCTCATTTGTTGCTGAATAGAAGTTCAATAATATGCTTTGGAGTCTTTATTTTTCCTAGATAGATCTTGGTTCATTGATTTCTTTAGTAGTTCCTATACTATCAAATGGATATCTGAAACACTAGTCCTTAAACTCATTAGAATTCAAAGATGAGGTCTATGATTTTATCTTTGACAGAGATGATTCTGGATTTGCCCTATCTTGCTGCTGTGCGTATGTGCACTTATAGATGTGGATGCTTGTGCAATATATGTTTTGCTGGGTATGTGAATATTCATGCATTATATTTGTATTTAGTCAATGTTCGCATTGAAAGTGCAAAGGTAGGTCATAGTCTTCACCTCGGCATGAAATTGATTATGTAGTTGACCGAACTTGCATCATTGCTGCATATTGAGTTTCCAGAAATATGTTTGGCTTGTGCAACCATTTGAGTTGGAGATGAGGTAATTATCTACTGTGTTTTCTTCGATGATATATAAGTGTCATTGCATCTCTAGTTTGTCCATGATCCTAATGTCGCTATCGAGAGCTATTGAGCTCCAAAGTTGACTCATGTTGTTTACTTATTCCCTTTTCATCACATTGCATTAAATATATAGCTTTTTAAGTTCACGTAGGATGTTAGAAATATACTGAAATATTCTTTTGAGTTGTTTCCTCAAAGTGTTCCTCTCATCTGATTTTTTCCAGGCTGTTGATTCATTTTTAATAGAAATGTTGTGATTCATTCTAAGTAAAGTGATCCTATTTCAGGTTAGCTGGAAGTTGTTGGTTTGAAGTTGTGGGTTTGCATTTGAACAAGAAGCCATATTGAGTGAGTTTCATTGGAGCCTCTTTTTCCTTTTTTCCCTACTTACCCAGTTACACTTTATCTTCCTTGATAGTTTTAAGTGTCATCTCAATTAATTTATATGATGCTCAATTAAGGTAAAATGGCATCCCAGAAAGATGTGTTCAATGCAAAATGGACTGAGCCTTTAACCAACTTATTTGTAAGATTGTTGGTTGAGGAGGTTCACAAGGGAAATCGCACGACTTCTACTTTTAACAAAGTAGGATGGAATAACATACGAGCTGAATTCAATAAACAGTCAGGATACCAATATGACCTATTGCAGTTGAAGAATAAAGTGAACAAACTGAAAAGGCAATATGGTAGTTTCAAGAAGCTCCTTTCACAATCTGGCTTTGGCTGGGATAATGTGAATGGCACAGTTGTTGTTGACGATCCAACTATTTGGGACTCTCACATCAGGGTATGTTTTAAATTTCGATCATTTTGATTTTATAATAAATGTAAGTTTTAGAAGATTTGATTATGTTATTGACATATGTCATTATTGTTACAATTGCAGGGTAATAGTGATTAGGCAAAATTTAAAAAGGATGGATTTCCTCAATATCCTGAACTGTGCATTGTATTTGGTGATACATATGCTACCGGAGAGCATGCCACAGAAATGCCGAAGATGTGATGTTGTCGAGGATGGTGGCAATGGTGGTGGCAATGCAACTGGTGATCAAGAGGATTTTTACTGAACACCAAATTGATGAGGACATTTTTACATCTCAATATCCTTCCACTTCCATTCATAACAAGCACAGGTTGGATAGGACTCCAAATGTCAAGAGGAGAAAAATAGTCCCTCATTTGATATTGCAGACACATGCAAAGCTATCCAAGACATGCTCAAAGCTAGGTCAAGTCAATCTATGAGTGGATCTGTTAGCTCACAAGTCACACCATCACCACCACCACCACCTGAAGACCCCTACTCCATATCAGTTGTGATTGATATTCTGGTTAATATGAATGACTTGGACCAAGATATGTACAACAAAGCAAAGTGGAACGAGCATGTGGTAGTGCTGTATGGAGAGAGGCTTTCATCAAAACACCAGCTGAAAGGAGACATGGACTTCTTCAATATCTATTGTAGATGTTGAGATGTGTTTTATGGATTGCATATGCTTTTACTTAACTATGTGATTTCATTGGTCAAACTCTTTTGTGTCGTTGTATGGATAATATGGATTATGTGAGATTTTTATATTTGATCTACTTCTACTTTAGAACTTAAATTGTTAAGAGCGTGTTTGGATTGTTTTTTTCATATTTCTTTATTAATGTTATTATATTTGTGTGATGATATAGGTACTATGGAAGATGGATCAAATAGTATATCTAATGAGCAGGTACAATCAGTTGACCAATTCTTGGATGACGGTGATCTTGACATATTGATAGGATGGTTATGCATGGTTGCGATGGATATGTCCGTGCATACGAAAGAACCTATTAGGGACAGCAATCTATCGGGACCGGAATGGATGAGAGAGCTTATTTGTGGACATTCAGATAGAATATATGAAGCCTTCAGGATGGAGAGGCATGTTTTTCTTAACCTATGTGATTTGATGAGGATAAGAGGTTGGTTGAAAGACAGTCGGTATGTTAGGATAGATGAACAAGTTGGGATCTTCTTATCTTTGGTTGGTCATAATAACTCAACTAGAGATTTATGTGAGAGATTTCAACGTTCAGGACATACAATCAGCACGTATTTTAATTTAGTGTTGAAAGCAGTTCTCAAACTTGCTAAAGAGATTATCAAATCACCATCATTTGATGTTGTTCCACCGGAAATTCTTATGAATCCTAACCATGCACGCTATTTCAAGGTATAGTTTTCATATCAATTGTGCATCATCAAATACATGTAGTTGATAATTTTTGAATTTTCATAAATTCACATGATTTTTTTTTTCGAAATAAATTCACAGGATTGCATAGGTGCTATTGATGGCACCCATATAGATGTTACCGTCCCCAGGTCTCAGCAAATCCCATATAGAGGCAGAAGAGGAAATACCACTCAGAATGTGTTATGTGTTTGTTCGTTTGATATGAAATTTACTTTCGTATATTCTGGATGGGAAGGATTTGCCAACGATTGTCGAGTGCTTTCGGTAGCACTTGCGACTCCTCAATTGCAATTTTCTCGACCACCACCAGGTATTTGATTTGTTTATAAGAAGAAATTCATTTTATGATTTTTTCATCATTGTATATCATAATTAATTTTTTATATATATATATATATATATATATATATATATATATATATTATAGGCAAATACTACGTGGTAGATTCTGGTTATGCAGCACAGCCGGGATTTTTAACTCCATTTAGACGTGAACGGTATCATCTGAACGATTATAGAGGGAGTGGAAGACGGCCAAGGACAGCAAGAGAATTATTCAACTATAGACATTCTTCTTTAAGAAATGTCATTGAGAGGTCATTTGGGGCATTAAAGAATTGCTTCACCATTTTGAGACGCATGTCTCCATTTACAATGAAAAAGCAAGCACTTATTGTAATTGCATGTTGTGCTCTTCATAATTATATTCGTGATCAAGACAGGATGGACAAAAACTTTTCCCAATATGGAGATCCAGAGTACCCATATGGAGCTACAGAAGTGGATGTTGTAAATGATACATCAAATGAGGAAGCAATGGAGATAAACATACTTCGGGCAAGTATTGCAAATCAAATGGCAAGGGATTATAATATGCCGGAGATTTAATAACTTTATGTTTCCGATCTTTGTAATATTTTTTTTAATTATTGACTTATTAAAGCCAATATTCAAAGTTGAACAATGGACTACGTTACTTTATTATTCATTTATGGATAAGTTGTAATGATGAGTTTATCGTTAAAGCCTTTTCTTTGTTTCAAAGAGTCCTATTAGTTTGAAGAGTTTTATCTTCTTAAACATTGAGTGTTCGGTTTTGGGGAAGGGAATATATACATATATATAGAGAGAGAAAAGTATATTGGCTAAATTAAAATTAACATGGAGTACCTTTATGAAATTTAAAATGGATTAGATATTTAATCATATAAAAGTAACTATTAATTGATAATGAGAAATCACCATGATAAAAAAAAAACTCTTATTTAAATATAAATAATATTGACATTCTAATAAGAAAACCAAATTTAAAATAACAACAATTTTCCATTTTATTTTTATCTATTTTTGATTTGTATATTTTTTTTAAATTTCTTCCTATTTTGAAATATATATTTGCTATATATAGAATAAATATTTAATTTTATAATTGATCAGTGAATGATTTATGAAAATTCAATATCAAATTTACATTCATCTAAAAAGGTAATTAAAAACAAGTAGAATATAAATTTTATTCCTGAATCAGAAATTTTATTTGTTACCAAACGCATTTCTGTTCTTTTTCTATTCCAGAATCAGAAATTTTATTCGTTACCAAACAGCTTAAAATGCTCGAGAATCGGTTCAGGAACAGAATCAAAAAAATCATTTCGATCGAATCTACTCAGGGAACAGAATCGTTACCAAACGCGCCCTTAGCGTTTGGATGGGCATTTAGAAAGCCCATCCAAGCCCCAAAGCCCTTTCACCCTAAAATAGGGGTGTTTGGCAACCATCCCAAAGGGCTTTCAAGTGAAAGTCTACACTTGGGAATGCTAAAAGCTCCACCAGCCTTGAGCATTTCAGCATTTTCGGAATGCTGAAGGCTTCATTTAATGAAAATATTAAGTTGCCTATTCTACCCTCAAAACTTTCTTGAAAACCCACCGTTGCCCATTTTGAAAACAAAAAAACCCTAGATCTCATCCGCACTCCTCTCTTCCATCGCTCTGACCCTTCCGTCGCTCTCTCCCTCGTGACAATCTCTTCTCGCCTGACTGCACTCTTCGCTCGACGAGGTCTTCGCTCGACTGCGCTTTTCCTTTGCTCTTCCTTTGCTGTTCATCTCTCCTCTCTCCGCCTCGCTCCCGAAGCCCGGTGTTCCCGGTGAGAAAGGAGGGAGGTCTTGGACTGCGGCCGGTGGAGAGCTCCTGCGGGTATCGCAAATCGCCGAGTGGGTCCAGCGTTTCTCACGGTCTGTATGGTTTCTCCTTCATTTCTCGTGGTTTTTCTCCTCTCCCCTGTCGTTGAGTGCATTTTTTTGCCTGGGCTCCAGTGGTTGGGGACTGGAGATGCCGTGCTTTGGGTTTGCCTTTTTCTGTCTTTTGCCGTCTGTCGTGACGTTCATGGTCGCTGGAATTGCTAATTCACGCTTAGTCTTTAGTTCCAATTTGATGCTTCATTGCGTGCGTCGGCTTGCGCTGATGATTTTTTCCCGTTTTGGGTTGTTTGTTTTTAACGTCTTTTCGACTTGGATTGCATGCTTGAGCGCAGAGCCTAACCGTGGATGACGGTGCGCAATTTCCTATTTTGAGAGTCTGGGCACCTTTGGACTGTTGATGTGTTGTTACTAATCCCAACTTGCTGCTTACCATGTGTTCGTTGAAATGGTTGAACCAAGTTAGCGTATATGGATGGCGAGGATGGGGAGAGGGATGCGGTGGGGGGAAGGATTTAAGGAAAAGGTTGTTAATCGTCGAGGGAAAGGAGGGGTTGTTGGGGGCAAGGAACCGTGAAACCGCCAAACCTTTGACATAACCACTTAATGAGTCGCAACAAGGAAAAGCGTTGTGATATGAGGACGATAAAGTGGGCTTCTTTTTGCGTAATAATCTGTTGAATTGGTGCTCTCCATTTACCTTTTCTTTCCTTTTGATTGCAGTTGCACATTGGGACAGGATAGAGTTTTCTCCCTCTCCAAAAAAAAAAAAAAAAAAAAACAGCGGAATCAAATGGTGCAGAGAACACCAACATTGGTTATGTGCTAGATGAATGGTAAGCTGAAGTTGAAGTATTGTTAGTCATACTTCTGCAGAATCATATACTAGCTGTTATGAACTTCAATCAAAGATATCATTGGTGAAGGAGGCTGAATAGGTAAATGTATTGTATTGTTTGATGGTTGAGGGTTAGCGTTGACATGGAAAATCATGAAAGATTTGCGTCTCGGTTCTCTCCTTTTCTAATCAATAGACTTTTTTGACTATATTGTAGTTGATGCTTGTAGACATGAATAATATGATTCATTTTTAGGTATATAACCTATTGTGAATGTAATTGTGGGTTGATTAGGAAATCCCATTTCTTGTTAATACTTTGACGATTAAAGCCTGTTGAGATATGAGGGCAAGAACAAAATAAACAGTTAAATAGGAAAAGATGAGCATGGGCGTTTCTTTGGATAGTCGGGGGTAAGGCAACAAAAGAGCGGTATATCATGTACTATGTTGGCTTACATAGTTGGTAGCGATCTGTTTCTCTAACATTGATAGGTAGCACTTGATGTTTTTATTTTTAAGCACTTATCTCTTAAAATTTACAATATTATATGTTCATATTGCAGGGATGAAGAATATGATCGGGGAAAGAGGAAAAAGGTGAGGCAAGCTAAGATTGATTTTGGTGGCCCAAATTATTTCCAGAAAATCGCATTGGAGAAAATAAATATGAAGAAGACAAAACTTGATAAGGCTAGCTCTGGGAGTTTGCCATTTAGGATATAAGGTGAATCTGTGGCAGGCTTCAAGCAAAGTCTGTTGATTTTGATCGTCCGATTGATAAAGCTGCATTACTTGATTGTTGCCCATCGTATGAGGAGTCTGCCCTACTTCTAGCGTTTAGGTACAAGGCTTTGTGAGATTGGCTACTTTTATGACCATTTCTCTGTTTCCTTTGAGATTTTGTTTGTTCCCTCAAGAGGTGTCATGGTGGATCAAGCACTGGGGCATATTTTTCTCAGTTCAGGCTTTTATTGCCTGTGTTATGTATTTAGTTGTGTGTTTGTGTATCAGCTAGGTAATGTAATAAAACCTTTGAAGGGAAGATTCTTTGAACAGCTAACAATGTTGTAGCTCAGTATTGTGGAGGGCATTGTTAAATTATTAGATTATTTTCTTTGATGATATCCTAACTCATAAATCTGGTTTTGATCGACGTTTGAAATTTTCTGCATTTTAGAATCGGGGTTGAGCGTTTTAGCAAGTGACTTACGAAGGTGCCTAATTAAAGGTATCATTCACTCATCATTGTGAGGCGTGTTAAAGGTGGGCTCTACATTTGCTCTGTTAGGCGCTTAATTCATTTTCTTCTGAATTTTGTAGTTTTGGTCTTAACTAAATTTTTCTCCATAACCTGCCCTTTCATACCTGTTGAAATCTTTGCAAGAAAAGGCCGTTCAACAACTGGGGTACTTATGACCCAAAAGAAAACTACCAAGTCAAAAGAAAACTACCAAGGCAATTTCTGGCACTACCATTAGAGGACTTTGATATCACAAAATTGCCTAAACATCCGGAGAGGGCCAAGAGGAAAGAAGGGGGAAAGGCCTTTAGGTTCATTATCTTCGCTGTGCCTATTGGAGTTATGACACTGAGCCACCACCCTCATATGAAGATCAAATCGTTTACTTCCCCCTTTTTTGGCCCCTCTAGGAAATTTGTTATTATGAGAACAATTGGCCGGTGAATTTAAAGATCTGAGGTACCACCACATGTTCTTTCGACTGCCTTGCAAATTGTAGTTAATGTGAATGTTGGAGAGAGAGGTAGAGAGAGACCTTGTTGGTTCTATGAATTTAGGAAATAATTAAGGATATTTGTAATTTTTAAGGATAATGAGCTTCTTTCCTCAAAACATATGTTATCATGTTTTTATTGTAATAAAAGTATTATTCTTGTAATTGAGAAAGAAAGCACGTAAATTTTTTCCATTTGATTTTTTAGCAAAAAAAGAAATTTTAAGTTTAATAAAATTATTTAGCAACATCTTTAATATTGTTGTTAAATATAAATTAAAAAAATCGCAAATATTATTTTTTTAATGTTAAATAAATAAAAATTAAAATTTTTAAATTAATCACCAAATGGGCTTTGCAAATGTGTTTTCTACCAAACAGCATTTCTCTCAAAGTTGCATTTCAAAGCAGAATTTACCAAACAGTCTTTGCATTTCCTCTAAAGCCCTTTAGGCTAAACTGCTTTGCATTCTCCAAATGAGCTTTCCAAATGCCGAACCAAACGCACCCTAAGTACTTGAGCCGGCTGCCTCTCAGTACATACACGTCTACATCATCAACGTTTTGAGCTGGTTAGTACATACACGTCCCCGTCATCGAGGTTTTGAGCCGGTTAGTACATACATGTCCCCATCATCGAGGTTTCTCCATGCACATCCCCATCGTCAAATGTTTTGAGCTAGTTAGTACATACATGTCCCCATCATCGAGGTTTTGAGCCAGTTGATATCAATGCTCGTGACGGACGAGACCGCTGACTGTAATATAGCAAATCATTGTAGCATTACTGTAGCAGTAAGTTAGGAAAATCACTGTTCATTATCACTGTTCTTACAATGCACATCCCCATCATCGAGGTTTTGAGCTGGTTAGTACATACATGTCGCCGTCATCAAGGTTGCCTCTTAGTACATCCACATCCACATCAGCAAGGTTCCTCTTGAAGTGAAAGCTGTTGTTGGAAAAGGAATTGGAAATCATAATTTGATTTGATGAATTATTTGCTTCCCACAAAGTCTGAAAATGAGAGTACTAGCGTGCAAAGTGATCACCCGCCCCGACACAAATATTGTAACTTCGAACCCACTTAGTCAATGATTTTTAATCATAAGATTAGAAAACTTCCACATTTACATATTAGCTCACACACTCACATCTTTTCAATGTAAGACAATATATTTCTTAATTTATTTTACAAACAAACTATCAACAATTGCTCAATACTTTATGAAGAGAGAAATGGATGGCCATGATTTAGTGTTGGAAGTTGGTGGCTCTGGTGAAAAAGGGAGAAGAGAGTTGCATAGAAGCCGGCCGCTGGATCTGGAGCACGCGGAAACCGTGGGCTGTGTGGAATAGATCAAGCCTTAGCTTTGATAGATGGGCTGGCTTTGTAGGCCCGACCAGCATGAAAGCCTTTCTTCCTCCCCGTGCTTGTGTGTGTGCGCGCGCGCATGGCTGAAGACCCAATCATTTTAAATAAAATGCAATTATTAGGTGAAAGTTTGAGAGTAGAATATCCATTTTGAATTTTCCTTTATGTAAGCTTGCAAGTTAAATGTGAATTAAATATTTAGTACCAATAGCTTCCGATATCGTGTCACTAGTTTTCCAAATCGGTCAAGCAACAACAGTCATGGGCTTGTCTCGAGACATCACCCGATTGGCGAACGAAAAGTTTCACCGAGCAAGGCCCAGCTTCCGGGGACATCTTGGCCCATGAATGAATGTGCGGTATGAGAGGCCTCTTCACTAATTATAAACATGTCAATACATAAGCATTGGCCTCTCTCTCTCTCTCTTCGGCAATGGGATAATCACGACACACGCGACGAATACGGCAAGCAAAGGGCCGCCAGCCGGGATTGGAGAAGAAGGCGAAGGCCATCTCTCTGTAGAACCATATTTGAGGTATTGAGGCTTTGCAAGGAAAAGAGAACTGAATTGTTGTGAATTACAAAAATCGTGCTTTTGGTCTCCGTTTTTTATACTTGAAGTGTGCCATCTTTGTTCTATCTATTTTAATGAAATGTCATTTTGATCACTATAGTATGAAATGCGGAAAAATTACTAAAAAGTCATGAAACTATTATATAGTTGCCAATTCAATCATAAACATTTCAATTTGATTAATTTAGGCCTAAATCTTTTGATGATTTACCAATTTAGTTCTTTTGGCTGATTTTGACTGGAAATCGCTATGTAGACAGTGACTGTCCTATATGACATTACCGGTATTGATACATACAATTTTTGCAAATATTTACAAAAAAAAAAAAAATTGATTTTTTTCTTTTTTCCCTATTATTTTTTCTTTTCTTTTCTTTGACCGGGGTCACTGGCCAAAGCTTGGGCAAAGGTCACGATGCCCTCATCGACCACAGTGGGGGCACACGGGCCCTCCCCCAAATCTAAGCTAGGCTGGGGTGTCGTGATGCTTGTACCTAGGCGAGGGTGGCCCTCGCTAGATCGGGGCATGATGTTGGAGTTGAGTTGAGTTTTTAGGGATTGGTGTGACGTTTGGACTTGAGTTGTCAACAGAGCAATCAATGAGCACAATTTGCAATTGACAAGTAACCAGTGCAAATCGGTATTATGTGATCCAATCATGTTATTAATGAAGAGTGGTTAACTAAGACAGTTATCGATATAAGATGATAAGTGGTCGATTGCGCATAAGTAGAGGAATGAAGACTGCAAAGGAAAATTTGAATAAGAGCTAACTTGAAAGATATCTCAGAGAGCATAACTGCTTGTGGATAAGAATGTGTAGTTGAAGACAATCGATATGGAGCCTAAAACAATTGGGCTGTGTTTGGTGGTTAGGATAAAATTCATAATAAGATAAAAATTATCATATCCTGCGTTTGGCGCATGCTCAACACAAGATAAAATTGGATATAAAAGGGATATAAACCGGATAAAATTATTCCATGAGAGAGGTGGGATAAATGTGGATAGAATTTTTAATATTCATAATAAGAAAGTTTTTTTCTCAAATAACAAACTTCTTATATAAACAAATTTAAAATTATATTTCAACATAAATAATATTTGAATTCTAATATAAGAAATGCAAAGTAATAAAAAATAACAATTTTTTAATTTAATCTTATTTTTATTTATATATTTGAATTTAATTCTATCATATAATATAAATTCAATAAATATATATTTATTACATATTTTAGGTGTTTTAGTATTTTAGGTATATTAGTACAGTTTTCTGTTTAATAAAATTTTATTATAGAATGATGGAAGGGGAAGAAAGAAATAAAAACATAAATTTATTTTAAAAAGAGAGGAAAATAATTTTAAAAGGCAAATAAAAATAAAGTTGCTCACAAGAGATTTTAACTATTTCCGTTTGTAAAATTTGCAATTCATTTATATTGATATGACGTTTATATCAAACAATATATATATATATATATATATATATATATATATATATATATATTATGATGTTATTATATCCGACTTTCTTACTTGAAATCACCAAATAGTGGATAAGATATAACAAAATCCTTTAAATTTTATATTATATCATATTCAATCATATTCTGGTTAGAAATCAAAACGATAAATGTAGCCTTAGAATTTGCAAATCAAAAGATAACCCAACAGTTATATTTTGTACAAGATTATGTAAGGCCAGAGTGAATCAATTGTAAAGGATCTGTAATTAAAAAAAAAACAATTGTGTAATTTCTCAAATTCAATTTATTTATCAATATGTCATCCTTCATTCTTTAGGTTTATCTTTAGTTTTATGTTAGTGATCCTAGTTCCACAATTACTATGAATCACAATAGAACCCAATTTATCTAAAAGACCAAAGATCCAATTTTTGGTGAAACATATTTCGTTGACAATCCAATTTCAGTAAATCATAAGTACAAGAATTATAATGAATTTCAATCTTGAGTAAACGACTGAAAGTAAGCTTTTCCGTCGTGTCTTTGTCTTCGATATAATTTGATAATTTGCGATATTGGGTATCTTTCTCATTTTCCTTACGGGGGGAGAAAATCGAATGTCAGTTCTTGAGCTTTTCTAATTATTTGTGCAAATTTTCATTTTAAGCTATCTGAATTGAACATAACTTGATTACTAATGATCGTTTACATCAGTTTGCCTACTTATTTAAGCAAATCCAAGTTTACCCAAAAAGTTTTTTCTTATTTAAAAAAGCATAGGTTTCCACCAGCAATCCAATTATGCCCCACATATTTTGTGTTTGAGCCATAAATTTTGCTTTTTTAAATCTTGCTTCTGCATGTCGTGATTGGCTGATTGCTTGGGTGAGGAATATATAAACTAGAAGACAAATTGCGGAAGGCCCTCGTGTTATCTATTAATGAGCCAAATGGTGCGCATCTCCCTCACAAAACTCCGGTTATTTTATGAAAAATGAATTTTACTGAAATGTTTTAAAAATAAATTTCGAATTGTATTTTATAAATAATACGAAAGTCATTTTCTCATGTTTGTTAGAGGAAATGATGGAGCACATGTTTCAGGAAAAAGTCTTGAGAACGACTCCCGGTCCTAAAGTTCGAGCGCCGGAAACGTGGGCAGAGATAGGCTCATTCATGGGGGTCTTGGGCCCGGTTGCTCCTTGGTGCCCAAGCCTGCGTCCCCTAAGGCCGGCGTAGAACCTCCGGCAATCAATCTTGGGTACCCAATTCCTACGAAAACCCGATGGCCAAGCCCATGACCATAGTGGATGGTCCCTCACGCTTGTTGATATTTAAATATTATAGTACTTCCTTTTATGCATAGACTGGAATTTGGTGTAAGTTTAAAACGTGAAAATATGTAATTAGGGAGGCAAATATGGACTTCGAAAGATTTAAATTCAAGACTTTCTAGCTGTAATAGCATGTAAGATTTGAGTGATCATTGTCGACGAATCTAAAACTTTAAGCCATTAGATGAATGCATGGGTAATATTAAAATATTCTAACAATCCACAATAATATTAATAGCAGCATCATCCTGCTAGACTTAACATGCAGGCCAAGATCGCCAACTTCGGCCTCGAGAAGTTGGGCTGCAACGTTGTCGCCATGCACTCATGGGCACCCAGGGCTCCATAGCCTCAGAGTATGTCCTATGGGGTCGTGTCCATGAGGATGGATGCGTTCTTGTTCAGGCTGGCCTTGGAAGAGAGGCGACGGAAGGGGAGGGGAGAGTGATGTAGGCTAGCGTGATCGAGGCCTTTGGCAGAAGTAGCAACGAGGAGATCGGAAAGGCCGAGAGGCTGAGGGGATGGATGGACAAGGGCCTCGTAGCGGACTTCTTGTGCTCGGTGGAGACTGGAGAGCATTGCGATCTTGTGCTTGAATTGGGACCTGTCGAAGATGCCAAGCATGGTGCACATGGTTTATGCCTTGTGCAGGAGCAATGGCATCTTCGATATCTCGGAGGATGGATTATCAGCCGATGCAGAGAGAGAGAGAGAGAGAGAGAGAGAGAGAGAGAGAGAGAGAGGTCACGGCTGGATGTACTTCGATTATACAAGTAAGCAATGTTACAAGACCTACAAGTAGGAAATGAAGAAGACAACAATACATAAAATGCGAAGTTCTCTGTGCATGTGAGATTACAGTACAAAGATTACCGTGCATGAGAGAACTTGCTATTAGGTTCCATCTCTCCATGCAGCTACCAACTATCTATAACATAAGCAAGGAATGAGTCTTCAAGAAGATAGTTGTCTAATATTCTGGTATGGTCCTTAGTCAATTTAGAAAGGTTAACAAAAAAAGAAAAAAAAATAAAGAAAGAAACTCTGAACATGCACCAAGGACTACTAACAGAAACAGAGCACACCCAGAAACACCATTGGTTTTCTTGCTCAATTAAGGTCAACATGCAGGCAGGAAATGAAGAAGACAATAATCACTAAACACCTAAATACAAAATAGGAAGAAGTCAATTCGCAATAAATAAAATAACGTGGTATAAAAAAGTACCAATCTCCAACTTCGTCAATCATCAAGTAAAAACAATATCACGTTTGGCTCTATGGTCATAATTGACAACTTTGCATTAAATTCACAATCAAAATGACAAATTAAGGGTGCGCATGATAAAATTTACGTTTCTCGATTTCTATTTCTCTGCCCTAAGGAAAGGTTTGAATGTAAACCGTTTAACGCACCGATTTCTCTATTTCGAAACAGATTTCTATTCCAAAAATAGAGAAATCGAAGAAATCGAAGTTGAAATTTTTAGCTTCTCAATTTCGAAACAGAAATAGAATTTTTTTTTCTCAACTTTTCAATTTAGTCCAAAATATTTTAGATCACTAATATTAAAATAGAAATAGAAATAGAAATAGTTAATTTAGTCCAAAATATTTTAATAATTTTTTAATATAATCATTTCAATCAATATTGATTGAAAATCTTAACCATTGGGCCAAATGGTGGGAATTGAATTGACAAGGCTTCATTTGTTGCACGCAAGAGATTTCACGCATGGTAATAGTCAACTTGCCACATTCATATCTAACAGTCTTTCTTCACCTTTCTTCCGTAAGACGCCCAGACAACGGCTCTATCTAGCTAACTATTTTTTATTCATAAACTTCATATTAAGACGGTAAAAATGGGTCAAATCATTAGGGTTTCATCCGATTTTTCTTTTAAGGAAAAAAAGAGATCTAATAAGGAATATGTTGTTCTTGTAAGAGTGTTGATGAAAATACATATTTTGATAATAAATTTTTAAATAATCCTAGTGTTGATAATTTTGAAAAAAAAAATTGGTGACGATTTTTGAACATGGTGAGGATTTTTTTAACAAAATTTGGAAAGAAATTGGAATTAGACTTGAAGTTAGGACTTTTTAGGAGATTAGACTATTATAATCATGGCCATCATTAGACTTATTTGATTAATGTGAAATCAATTTCGGCAAAAACATAACGACATATTCACTACAATTGAATTTCAATTGATTTTTTTTTTTGCCACGTCGTTTATTTTTCGAAAGAAAATATTACGTAATACGAAACGTAAAACACATGTAATAGGAAATTCCATGAAATTGCATTTTCAACTTTTGTAATGTATTAGTATTATTTCGACTATTATTTTGTATTTGAGGATTTCCTATGTTGTTTTAGTATTATTTTGACTATTATTTTGTATTTGAGGATTTCCTATGTTGTCATCTAATCAATTTCTATTCCTAGAAATTAAAATTTTATTCTGTTATCAAACGGTTTGTTTCGTAAATAGAAATTTTGAAAGTCGTTATCAAACGGGTTTTTTTCTTTCGTAAACTTGTCAGGGGGAATAGAAATTGAGAAATTGATTTTGCCAGAAATCAATTTCATTTCAGAAATTTTACCATGCGCGCAGTCTCCATCATAATATGGAATGGTGTAAATATTCTATAAAAATATTTTTTCACCTGATTCAAAATTTTCAAGCTCTTCTGAGTCCTCCTCAACCAAAAGTGAAACTGGTGCAGATCATAGCCAATCTTGAGCACATATAAGAGCCTTCACCCACCATACCTGAGGTCAAGGAGCTATGAAACACGTCGAGCACACAACCTCCTATGCTAAATACGGCCTCTGATGCTATGGTTGAGACAGGCACAACCTCTAATGCTCTTGTCTGCACAAGGAATTCTTTTAAAATGATCCCACATGACAGATCTTCTCCTTCTATTTGTGGCACTAAGATCCCTCACTACAGGCATCTTGCAATCCTTAAATCTGTGGCACTTGAAACTTGCGAATTATTATTACGATCAGATCAAATGCACCAGACCAATTTTCCTCTAAATCCAATAACAAAAGGACAATGTAATATCCCCTTGACAAATAACTAGAAATGCTTGCCTAGGTGGCAGGATTCTTTGGCATGTAGTCCTGCCAATGAATGTCATAAATAACTAGAAAAGCACTATGTAGTCCTGCAACTTTCGGGATAACAAAACCACAATAACAAGTGAGATTATAAACTTACGAGAAGCACATCTATACATGCTGAACTATAACTCTGCACAACTTCTTGAAAACAAGACCTCTCTCCAATGACTTTGCAGAACATCTTGAAAACACTGCATACAATTGACCTGTTCTCCAAATTGCTACCCTACGAGATATAGTAGTATTCAGCTACTTAGAGGTACAGAGGTTCCAAACTGCTTACATGCCCGAGTAAATAAACACATAAATGTACATGCATGAAAAATCCAACCTTGAAATAAAAAAAAAAAATCCAGTTAGCACACCTTGAAACAATTCAAGAACTAGTGAACGCCAAGTACAAACCCATTTCCCTGGGCAGGAAAAGGGGTTTATACACATCAAATCAGCTCGAGCATCTACATGACACGATTCCTCCTTATGGATGTACCCCAAACTTGTACAAAAATTCAAACCATGCAATTCATCAACGTCTTAGAAATGGATCAAATGAGCTCCGAAGGAGAACAACAAACGCATGATGCCTGATTTGAAAGTTCATACACTACACAAAATACTTTTCTCGACTCTACTTTCTCTGGAAGACGCAGATAACCTAACACAGCTAAAGGAGTCACCAATCACCCTCAAAATTTCTTAAAACTCTCAATCCTTCCAAAACCACCCGAAATTCGCCAGTCAACAAACAAATAAGAAAGTTCCCAAAACAAAGAAGGTAAGAAGATCATATTCATATCTCTTCTCACATAACGCAGGAACTCATCTCTGTGTATCGCCAAGCCACCAAGAGAAGGGTTCTCTGTCACCACGCCTCTGTTCATGATTTCATGCACCTTTTCCTCTGCCAATTGAATATTTGCACAGAATACAACTGCTGAACACTACGAGCATTTTGATGTTGACACAATCCTACAACTTAGGCACATGAAGGAGAGTACCGTCCATCCAACAAAGCAAATTAACGCTCGACAGGCAAAGCCCAATGCGATGGAGTCTTGAAGAAAAGCTCTAAACTTATCACCGAGCGGCGAAATCGTGAGAAAAGAGAGGAAGAGTGAATCTGAGATCAAACCTTGAACATTTCAACAGAGGAGAGAGAGAGAGAGGGGGAGGGAGGGAGAGTGGTGCAGATCAAAAGTGAGAGTGGTGCAGATCAAAAGTGAAAGTTAAGGACACAACCTCCTATGCTAAATGCAGCCTCTAATGCTATAGTCAAGATAGGCACAACCTCTAATGCTCTTGTCTGCACAAGGAATCCTTTTAAAGTGATCCCACACGATGGATCTTCTCCTTCTATTTGTGGCACTAAGATCCCTCATCGCAGTCATCTTGCAATCCTTCAATCTGCGACACTTGAAACCCGCCAATTATTATTACAATCAGATAAAATGTCCCAGACCAATTTTCCTCTACAATACAATAATAAAAGCACAGTGCATTATGAAAGCTGTAGTCTTCTACAGCCTCTTGACAAATAAGTAGAAAAGCTCGCCTAAATGGCAGGATTCTTTGGCATGGAGTCCTGCCTATGAATGTCATATATAACCAGAAAAGCACTATGTAGTCCTGCAACTTTCAGGATAAAAAAACTACTATAACGAGTGAAATTATGAACTTATGACAAGCACATTTGTACATGTTGAACTATTAACTCTGCATAACTTCTCAAAAACAAGGCCTCTCTCCTATGACTCTGCAGAACTTCTTGAAAACACCAGATACAATTGACATCACAAAGGGTCCTGTTCTCCAAATTGCTGCCCTACATGATATAGTAGTATCGCGCTAATTATTAGAGGGCACAGAGGCTCAAAACTGCTCTACATGCACGAGCAAATAAACACATAAACATGCACGCATGAAGAATCCAACCTTGAAATAAAATAACACCAGTTAGCTCACATCAGAACAATTAAAGAACGAGTAAACACCAAGTACAGACACGTCTCCCTGGACAAGAACTCAAGCATCTGCACAACACAATTCCACCCCATGTGTACCACCGAACTTGTCGTGCAAAAATCCAAACAACGCAATTCATCAACATCTTAGAAATGACTCAAACGAGCTCAGAAGGAGAACAAAGAGTGCATGATGCCTGATTCGAAAGTTCATACACTAAGACGGAATACTTTTCTCAATTCTCGCTTCCTGTAAGATGCAGATAACCTAACACAGCTAAAAGAGTCATTAAGCACCCTCAAAAGTTCTTAAAACTCAATCCTTCCATGCTCAACATTCAATTTGAAAGCAAAATAGCAATTAGAAGCGGCGGCCAAAAACCACCCGAAATTTGCCAGTCAACAAACAAGTAAGAAGGTTCCTAAAACAAAGAAGGTAAGGAGATCATGTTCATCTCTCCTCACATAACGCAGGAACTCATCTCTGACTATCGCCATGCCACCAAGAGAAGGGTTCTCTCTTGACACAATCCTACAACTTAGGCACGCGAAGGACAGCACCGTCCATCCGTCAAAGCAAATTTAACGGTCGACAGGCAAAACCCCTTGCGATGGAGTCTTGAAGACAAGCTCTGAACTTATCTGCGAGCGGCAAAATCCCTAGAAAACAGAGGAAGAGTGAATCGGAGATCGAACCTTGAAGACACTTTTAACTCGAGAGAGAGAGAGAGAAGGGAATGGAGAGCAATTCGAATTCGATGTGGTACGAGGTTAAAGGGGAGACCGCGCCGAACTTATCTCTTCTTATCCGAACCGGAAGGTGACCCGAACCGAAAAATCGGGTCGGGTTTTGTTCGGGCGGAGTTCGGTTTTTTTAGGGTTGAATAATCGTCGTCTAATGACCGTACTGACCCCACCCCCAATAAAATAAAATAGAAAAGGACTAACAACAGTCATCGCTTTTCAGTTCCGAATCATTGAGGCCGAAGGGAATTTCTTTATTTTACTTTCAGTTCTTTTTAAATTTTTTTATAGCTGAGAAACCTTCCATTATAAGATTAGGACCAAGTCACACACGCATCCTCCATCTATATATATATATATATAGATTCTACAGGCAATTCCAAACTTTCACCTACGGCCAGCCCTAGACCGTCCATAGTACTTTCCTCCTCTTGGAAAAATATCCCAAAACGGCGACGCTGATCTAGTCGGCGTGCTCCTTGCTGAGCTTGGTGAGCTTAGCGCCGAGCTTGCCGAGGTGAAGACTGGCCACCTTCTCGTCCATATGCTTGGGCATGGCGTAGACCTTCTTCTCATACTTGCCGGTGTCCCTTTCCATCCACAGCTCGAGCTGGGCCATCGCCTGGTTCGTGAAGGAGCAGGAGGACGTCGCGAGGCTAGGGTGGCCAGTGGCGCTACCCAAGTTCACGAGGCGTCCCTCTGCCAAGACAATGACGCCCGACTCAGTGTCGGGGAAGACCCACCTGTCCGTCTGGGGATTGAAGGTGATGCGCTCCACGCCCGGGAAGGTCTCAAGGCCGGGCATGTCGATCGCATTATTAAAGGGACCGATGTTGCAGACGATGGCGTTGTTCTTCATCTTCCTCATGTGGTCGACCGTGATGATGCCCTTGCTGCCGCCGGCAGTGACGGCAAAGATGTCGGCCTCGGAGACAACATCCTCCAGGGTTAGGACCAGGATACCTTCCATGAGAGCTTGGAGAGCACGGATGGGATCGATTTCGGTCACAATGACACGAGCACCGGCCTTCTTGAGGGCAGCGGCGCAGTCCTTGCCCACGTCTCCATATCCACAGACCACAGCAACTTTCCCAGCGATCTCAACGTCGGTAGCCGTCATTAGACTGTCAGGCCCGGATGGGCGGCAACCGCACAAGTTTTGAAACTGTTTCATGCACGAGCACTGTTCCAAGAAGGGATTAAATTGGGCTACTGATCACTCTACGCAAATTATATAACTGGAATGACTAGATTCTTTATTAATACCTTGGTCTTGAGGACAGAGTCGTTGACACTAATGACGGGGAATAAGAGAGTCCCACTGGCCTGCATCCCGTACAACCTCTCGACAGCAATGGCGGTCGCCTCGGAGACTCCGACGAGTCTCTCTTTTATCTTGTGATACCTCGTCCGATCGGTCTTCATCCCGTCCCTGATTATAGTCAGCACGATCTGCAACTCCAGGTTGTCGGTGGACGCCAGGTCGGGGAGATTCCCGGTGTTCTCGTAGGCCTCCTCCGCCTTCACGCCCTCGTGGATGAGGAGGGTGGCATCGCCTCCGTCGTCAATGATGAGGTCGGGGACGCCGCCGGGGCCCCAGTCGAGGGCCCGCTCGATGCACCACCAGTACTCCTGGGGCGTCTCACCCTTCCAGGCGAAGACGGCAGCGGAGTCGCGGGCGATGGCGGCCGCGGCGTGGTCCTGGGTGGAGAAGGCGTTGCGCGAGCAGCAGCGGACCTCAGCACCCAGGGCGGTGAGGCTTTCGATGAGGACGGCAGTCTGGATGGTCATGTGGACAGAGCTGGTGATCCTCGCGCCCTTGAGGGGCTGCGAGGGGCCGAACGCGGAGCGGAAGGACATGAGGACGGGCATTTGGACCTCCGCGAGCTCGATCTCAAGGCGGCCGAAGTCGGCCTGCGACATGTCCTTGACCTTGTACTCACGGCGGCTGGCGGCTCTCTCCACTGGCAACGCCATTTTTTTGACGTCTTCGGGTTTTTCGACGGGGTTCTGAAACAACAACCTGTGGAGAGAGAGAGAGAGAGAGAGAGAGAGCGCGAGAGTGGGCGAAGGAGATGACGGAGAAGCAGGAGCATGTAGGGCGCGGTATAAATAGATAACCCCCTCTCAAAACTACCCCGTTTCACTTCGAAAATTACGGGATGCCACTGCCGGGCAAGTTAGGCGAGCAATTCTTCAATTCGCCCCCCGCCAAACGACACTATATTCGTTTGGCCCACGCAGGCGAGCACCTTTCTTCAAATCGCACTTTCTTCATCAATTCGTCCTTTGTTTGATTCGCCTTTCTTCAACTCATTTGTTTAATTCACCTTTCTTCAACTCGCACTTTCTCCGAGCTCATTTGTTTAATTCGCCTTTCTTCACTCGCACTTTCTTCAACTCATTTGTTTAATTCGCCTTTCTTCAACTCGCACTTTCGTCGAGCCCTTTGTTTAATTCACCTTTCTTCAACTCATTTGTTTAATTCGCCTTTCTTCAACTCGCACTTTCGTCGAGCCCTTTGTTTAATTCGCCTTTCTTCAACTCATTTGTTTAATTCACCTTTCTTCGAGCCCTTTGTTTAATTCGCCTATCTTCAACCCATTTGTTTAATTCGCCTTTCTTCAACTCATTTGTTTAATTCACCTTTCTTCGAGCCCTTTGTTTAATTTGCCTATCTTCAACTCATTTGTTTAATTCGCCTTTCTTCAACTCATTTGTTTAATTCGCCTTTCTTCAACTCGCACTTTCTTCAATTCGCACTTTCTTCAATTTGCCCCCCGCAGGAATGCCACCACGTGATGTGTGCGCTCGCCCGGGGTAGAGATCTGTGTGACGGTAGTTATCCGAGAAAAGATCCCCCAAAAAAAAAAAATTGACAGAGTAGATTGCGATGTAAAAAAAAAAAAAAAAAAAAAAAAAAAAAAAAGAAAAGAAATTGTTGTGACTAGACTATGCAAAATCCCCCGTTCAATGTGTTAAACATCCTAAAATTCTCTCGACATGAAGAGCTTTTCTCTACCATCAATGGTAGTTTTACTTCTAAACCCTAATGGTTATCTCTCAACCCAACTTTCCTTCTCTACTTCTCCACCAAACCCATAATTTCATCGCACACCTGAGTCCGCTTACTTCTCAATTGCTGTTCTCTGGTTCGATTTGATTTCTTTACTCCTACTGGTTTTTCCTCGTTTGGGTTCCAACGATGATTTCTTCTTCTCCCTGCAACAATTGCTCTTCGGATAGTAGTCATACCTTGGTTTACACACATTCACTGTCGTGAATAATAGTTCAGCTCAACCATCAGCACAATTGACCATCCCCTGTCCTTTTTCCTTCACCGATTTTGCTCTGCATGTACCAATTCCATGTGGCCTCATCTTCAGTTCTCTTCTTCTCCCCTTTAATCTTCATTTGTTTCATTTGGGGTTCTTTCCATGGATACTCCCGAACCAGAAGAGGAATGGCGACTTGTTGCCCTTTGCAATCGGATGGGTTGTCTCTGGCCGGAACAAGATATAGACGTCTGGGATGAACAGCTTCCGCTGGAACACATCAACTCATACAAGAAAACGTTAGTTGGTACAATTCTCTCTAATCCCTCAATCAACTTTACAGCATTTCAGAGCACTTTAAAGCGCGCTTGGCGCACCGAGCAAGTTGAGATTACACAACGAGAAACTAGTATATATGTGGCGAAATTCAATTCCGAGAGTGACAAGCAATGCGTGTTAGAGGGTGGTCCGTGGCAGTTTTCCAATCATCTAGTCATATTCAAACCTTGGATAGCCAATACACCCTTACATTGTTACAATTTCTTGACATGCGCATTTTGGGTCCATGTCATTAGACTTCCACTGGAGTGGTGTACTTACCAGATGATTTGCAAAGCTGTGAAACGTATAGGTAGAGTGTTGGAGGTTAAGATTGATACAAAGGAGGGTGCATTACTTAGAGCCGGGCGTGTTCGAGTTTATATTGAATTGAGCCAACCACTCAAGATGGGACAATTGATTCGTATAGATGGCAAGACCATATGGATTGATTTTCGTTATGAACGGCTCTCTCATTTTTGCTATTCTTGTGGTCGTTTGGGTCACTATGCTATGTATTGTCCAGCCATCCCATTCACTGAAGCGAAAATGGAAGGAAAGGAAAAGATGGCCTTTGGCCAATGGCTTAAAGCAGAGGTTAAAGAATATAGTCCATATTGGCTCACCTTTTATGGGGCCAAGGTCGATCCTGTTGCGACTCTAGAAACTATTCCTGAAACTCTTCCATTCCAGCAGACTCCATTCCCTGCTTTACCACCAGCAGCGATGCCTTCAGAGGTACTTCCACCCAGATCAAATTTGCAGAAATATAGCTCCACTACATAGCATTATGTTCACGCACCTGTGTTAGCAGTAGAAGAAGTCAGAACAGACGCACTTTCAACTCAACCAGCAATGCTGCACTTCCACTCCAGTGAACAACAACCATCGTCTCTCCTACCTCAACCTGCAAGCTCAACGTTTGGTCATAACCGAATCAGCAATACTGCAAAAGTTGAGGTCAAGTGGAAAGGTAAACAAGTTGCTTTACTTACTGATATCATCAAGGATCCCGACAAAATGCAACAGACTCAATCATCCTCAACACACCTAACGTTGTTCCGCTTCTACAGTATCATCCAACTGCTATTCCACCACAGAATCCATCCACTGCAGCTCTCACTATCTCTCCAACCAAAAAGCCATGTAACTCTGCTCATACTCGGGGAGCAGCTTCGCTAAAGAAACAGAAACATTCCAGAGTATCAACTAAAGTCGAGACTGCCAAGAAACTTAAAAGGTACAACCCATACGATACTCACACTACTGAAATTGAAGAGTTCGATGAAACATCATTGTGAGAAACTCTTGTACTGTTTGCTGAAATTGCTGGCAAGTGGGTCGAGGTGGTTTACCCCAAAAAGCCACCGTATGAAAAATGAGACTACTTAGTTGGAACTATCAGGGACTGGGCTCTCCCCTGACAGTTCAAGCTCTCAAGGCCCTTGTAGTCAAAGAGAAGCCCGATCTGGTATTTTTGATGGAAACGAGGAACAGAGAGGAGGTGGTTACCAAATTACAGCGAAGACTTAAGTACCCGAACTCTTACCTTATCAATCCTTCCGGAATGGCTAGGGGCTCGGCCTTGTTTTGACATTCTCATATTACTGTATCAATGGAATACGCTAATCCCAACATTATTGATACACTTTGTTCCGAGACTAGCAACGGCATCATGATGAAGTTAACCTGTGTATATGCGCCTATCAACTTCCACTCTCGCCAACTTCTTTGGATAGCTTTGCGTCGGATCTCTCATCTCAACTCCCTACCTTGGTTGTGTGCTAGCGATTTTAATGACATCCTCTACCATTTGGAAAAAGTGGGCACAAGGTCAACAGACTTGCATCGAATGCACTATTTCAAAGAGATGATTTATGACTGTTCATTTATGGATTTAGAGAGTAAAGGTTGTGCTTTTACCTAGATGATTAATCGCCAGGGGTGGAGACTTGGTTAAAGAACGGTTGGACATGGCTCTTTGCAATACGGATTGGCGAATCACCTTCCCAGCGGCTGAGGTACTTGCTTTACCTGCCGTCGGATTTGACCATAGCCCTCTGTTACTCTATACCAAAGCTCGAAAGACACAACGAAGCAAACCTTTTGTCTTTGAAGCCTATTGGTTACAACATCCAAAATGTCACAGCATTGTCGCAACCGCATGGACCTCAGCTATGCGTATTGGTAGTAACCTGCCACATCCACTAAGATTAGTCAGCTCAACACTACAAAGGTGGAGTCAAGCCCAGTTTTCCAATGCACACTTGTGTATTTCAGATTTACAACAACAAATCTAGACCCTGACCAACAACAACCTTGCTAACTATGACAACCAATTAGCCACCAAGTTGAAAGCAGATTTACAATTAGCATGGCAGAAAGAGGAACAATACTGGGCGATGAGATCTTAACTACATTGGCTACAGTGGGGAGACAAAAACACCAGATTCTTTCACGCTACCACTATTCAGCGCAAGTAGCGAAACAAAATTAGCTTATTATAGGACAACAATCAGAACTGAGTGAGTGATGATCAAACTCTTAAAACAATGACTACGGCCTTCTTTTATGATCTTTACAGGATAGCAAGTTACCGGGATTATGGCCCAATTTTGAACCAGTGTTCGCGCATTGTTACAGACGAGATGAATGCTTTATTAATTGTTGAGCTCACCTTAGAGGAGGTTCATCAAGCCACCTTCCAGTTGGGTAAAATTAAAGCCCTTGGCCCAGATGGTTTTAATGGTATTTTCTACCAGTCACACTGGGATATTCTTCATAAAGATCTGTTTCTTTTTGTCCAAACATTTTTCCAAACATGAGTCATGCCCTCAGCCCTAATAGGACAATTCTCACCCTTATCCCAAAAGTCTCACACCCCGAACGCCTTGATCAGTTTCAGCCTATTAGCCTATGCAATTACGGATACAAAATCATATCCAAGATACTAGCCAATAGACTCAAAACATTCCTTCCCTCACTAATATTCTCATAACAGAGTGCTTGTATGGGTGGCCACCAGATACAAGACAACATCTGGATCGTTCAAGAGGTGTTGCATCAACTCAAAACCAGAATTAGAAAGAGACACTTTCGAGCAATTTTAAAGATAGATATGCGAAAGGCATACGACATAATAGAGTGGGATTTCCTTAAAGACTACCTCCTTCGACTTGGCTTTCATTCCATTTGGGTGACGTGGGTGATGCAGTGTATCACGACTATCACTCTTAGTGTCAAATTTAATGGAGATAAGCTCAACTATTTCCAACCTACTCGAGGCCTACGACAAGGTGATCCCCTCTCTCCCTATATATTTATTCTACTGGCGAATTTACTCTCAACTCTCATACATCAAGCAGTTGATTTGGGACAACTAAAAGGAATCCAGTTAAACAGGTGGTGTCCTACTCTTTCCCATTTATTCTTTGCAGATTACGCTATCTTTTTCTTAGATGGGATAGTACTAGAATGCCAGAACCTATCTAACATTCTGAATCAATACTATGTAGCTACTGGTTAGGCCATCAATAGGAATAAATCAAGCCTTTTTCTTAGTAAACACCGTCCTAGTAGTCTATAGGAAAATCTGGCACAATAATTCAGGGTCCTTGTGCTTCAAAAGACTGGAAAGTACCTTGGAATCCCGTCTGATTGGGGTCGTTCTAAGAGATATATGTTTGCGTGGATTTTAGGGAGAGTTAATTCAAAGTTACATGGCTGGAAAGAGAAACTTATGTCGAAAGGTGGCAAAGATATTTTAATTAAAAGTATTGTTCAAGCTATCCCCCGGTATGCCATGTTCATATTTAAGATTCCTATGTCTTTATGCTAATCTATTGAACAAAAGATTGCTCGATTTTGGTGGCAAAACGATAGCACAAAGCTGGGCATTCATTGGAAAAGTTGGGACTTACTAAAGGACAGGAAGGATAACGGGGATCTTGGGTTCAGGGACCTTATTGCCTTCTTTTTTTTTTTTTTTCCCTTTTCGGTGTTGGAGGAACCGCTACTGTGGCCGACAACCGTTCACGTAAACCCCCAGGTGTCGATAGCAGGGAAACCACCACCCCGGCGACACGCGTAAATCACCACACAGCATTTCAGCCTCCCCGCAGCTGCGGGGGCTTCGAACCTTGGCCTCCACCGGGGAGAGCAAAGGCTCTACCATCCACGCTGCAACGGCCGGTGGTGGGACCTTATTGCCTTTAATAGAGCATTACTGGCCAAGCAAGCATGGTGACTGATTCACTGTCCTTTATCTTTATGGAGTCAACTATGTAAAGGCCTCTATTTTCATTCACAAGACTTTCTGCGTGCTACTAAAGGTGCCCGCGCGTCATGGGGTTGGCAGAGCATACTTATAGGGCGGGACTCACTTTCACCTAAGCTACGATAGTTAGTTGGGGACGGATCACAGATCAGCATTCGAGAGGACTGTTGGCTACCTAGGGGAATTATAGGAGGACCAATGGATAGAGAGGAACCCCGAATGGTGGCAGAACTAATATTACCAGAACAGAACAAATGGAATGAGGTTCTTCTTCAGCGATTATTTGATGAAGCAACCACAAAGGAAATACTCAGCATCTCGATGAGACCGAATTATACCGATGACCAGCTAATCTGGACAGAAAATAGTAATGGCCAATAAACCGTGAAGAGTGGCTATCAATCAATCAAAAAAGCAGCCATCCCCAACAATGAACACAAAGCATCGTCGTCTTTCCAAATACCTAACATCCTATGGAAGAGCATATGGAAACTCAAAGTCGTACCTAAAATCAGGTTCTTTCTCTGGTCAATTTGTCAGCATGCTCTTCCCACTAAGGCGAATCTATTTCGCAGACACATTAACGCAAATCCAGAATGCAGTGTATGTGCAACCCATACCCCGGAAACGATGGAGCACCTATTTTTTCTCTGTCCTTGGACTTCGACCATCTGGTCTCATCCTCGGGTTAACATATCTATCCTACCTACTCACATCACACGCATTGAATCTTGGCTTGCAGAAAAATTTGCAGAGAGACATCACTCACCCGGTATCGAAGCTGTTGCTGCTATTTTCTGGCAAGTCTGGAAAGAAAGAAATTGTTGTATCTTCAATCGCCAGACACCAAATCCACTATTTGTCGTTGAAGCGGCCTTTACTACCTCTAGTTTCCACCTTAACAGGCGCGACCCTATCTCACACTGATTCAGGTTCTGTGTGGCGGCCCCCCGACCCTGGTGTGCTGCAGATCAACATTGATGGAGCCTTTAAGATCGGCAGTCACTTCGGCTCAACAACGTACATATGTCGTGACCATACCGGTCATTTGAAAGAAGGATTTACCTGTGAATCTAAAGCATCCAGCGCCTTGCAGATTGAAATCCAAGCTTTGAATGTCGCTCTGAGGCATCTTCTGCAGATCGGTAAGTCTGTTGATCCCCTCATCATCGATGCAGACTGCCTCCAAGTGGTTCAGGCGGTAGCTGACCGACGGAAGACGCCTTGGGAAGGAAGATCGTTGCTTGCTAAAACGGCCACTCTCCTCCCCTGCTTCTCTTGTCTTTAGATTAGGTTTTGTCGACATGAGGCAAATGCACCAGCGGACTGGGCTGCAAGGGCTCATTATCGCGGGTCTCTGAAATCACCTTGGGCCTTTTCCCCTCCCCCCATTTTGTTTGAACTTCTTTTGACTGATGCTTTACAAGCGGGGTGTATATCTATCGTTACTTGAATGGAATCTATCTTTATGACCAAAAAAAAAAAGACTATGCAAAATCCAATTTGTACTGGAAAACTCAATTGATTTTGATATGCTTGGCTGAGTTAATGCAATTTTTTTTTTTACCAAAAATTCTCAACTTATTATAATTATATCAATTCAATCTTTAATTTTTATTTTATCAATTAGTCACGAACGTTTTGCATTTGTACAAATTCAATCAATCTATCCATTTTTGGACCGTAAATCACTGACACGGACGCCGACCATCCTACGTGACGTGATTGATGCGTGGTAATGGTGAATTGATTTGTGTAAATCCTACGTGGTACTCATTGAACACCCAATATTTTGTTCAAATTAATGGTGTAATTGTTTTGCGTAAAATTTCAAGATAAAAATAATACTTTTTGATGAAAGCATTTTCAAAGAAAATAGTTAGTTTTCATTCGTTTGGTAATTTTAAATTTAGAAGAGAGAGAGTGTGATCTTCATAATTTGGGAGACGATGATTGAGACTACGATCCCCAGTCTCATTACCTTTCACATGGCCCTTTTTATTGCTTTTCTTAAAATGATAAGTAGAGAGAACAATCGCTTCGAATGAAATTTGCATGACCACTAATAATTCTAAAGGAATATATGCACTATAAGTCTTAAAACCTGTCGCGAAAGTATAATTGAATTCTAAAACTTTCAAAAAGTGCAATCTAAGTCCTAAAATTTATCAAATTGATGCAATCAAGTTCTTCCATTAATATTATTAATTTGTCTAATGGAAAATGCTAACATGACATTTTTAAATTAATGTATATTTCCTACGTGGCATTTTTTAAAATTTTTTTTGCTTTAAATCTTATTTAAATAATAGTAACAAATAAAAGCTAAAATATTTTTTTTTAAATAGAAAAAGGAAAAAGGAAAAAGTTGCAAGGATTGTGGCTGCTAGCTAGGCACTGTCACCGTCGCCCATCGCCAGAGGGTGGCCAATGACCTAGGCGACGGAGGGAGGGCGATCCTCACACAGATCCGGGTAATGCCTCGACTAGGGCTAGCACGACTTGCCCAAATGTAGGTGAGCATTGACCCTCAACTATGGCCGGCGAGCCTTGCCAGCCCCAAGCGAGGCCTCGCCGGCCCCAAGTGAGAGCTGGCGACTCTCGTTAAGCCCAAGTAAGGACTAGCGTTGCCCAAATCTAGGCGAGCTTAACCCGGGCCTTGTGAGGTCACCGGCTGTCACTTGGGGCCAACAAGGCTCAGTTGGGCAATGCCGGCCCTTGCCTTGGGCCAACCATCGCCGACCACCTCCAACAATGGGACGTGGTTGCAAGGCCCAACTAGATCCTTACTCATTTTTTTCTTTTTCTTTTTTTTTTTCCAATTTTCTTAAAATTATTATCTTTTTTTAGTCTTTTACTATTATTTAAATCAAATTTAAAGCAAAAGGTGATAAAAAAATGCCACATAGGAAAATAAATTAATTTAAAAATACCACGTCGGCATTTTCCATTAGATAAATTGACGGTGTTAACGGAAGTACTCGATTGCATCAATTTGATAAATTTTATGACTTGATTGTATTTTTTGAAAATTTTAAGATTCAATTACATTTTCACAACGAGTTTTAAGACTTGCAAAACACATATCTCTAATTCCATATGTTGAACAAAGCAATTGATCATACTGAAAGAAAAGAGATTCGGTTGAAAGAAAAGAGATTCGGTGGAAATGACACTTTAACCATAGATTTTGCTTCGGTGCAGCATATAAGTGTATGAAATGAAATGTTGGGAAGCTCACGTGTTTCCCGTTGTGTTTTTGTAGTAGTTCTTATTTTGTCAAAAAGTGGCTTTTAGCCAAAGGTGGCACATCACATCAAGGACATCACACTCGAGGGGAGCACCTACTTGTCATCGAACACATTTCGTCAAGCAACACATTTGGGTTCCAGAAACCCTTGAAACTTGAATACATTATCTTCAAGAAATTATTTATCTAGCAAAAATTCTCCAGAATATAATAAAGTCTCAAAATTAGAGTATCATATAATAATTCTAGTATTTCTCCATAAATCTTCTTAAGAAAATAATTGAAGAATAAAGTGCCAATTCTCCATGAGCGTGCAAACTACTAAATGCACCTTTGCACACTTGCACACAGATACTGTAGGTTCTAACCCACTTAACTCAGGATTTTCAATTGTAAGGCTAGAAAACTTCCACACTTATATATTGGTTCACATAAGATGTTATTGTTGTGGAACAAGACACCCTCTTAATTTATTTTACAAACAAACTATCAAAAATTGCACACTGATTTTCAATCAATAATGAGCATTGCTCAATATTTTGTTACGAAAGAAATGGGCAGCCGGGATTTGGTGTTGGAAGTTGGTAGATCTAACGAATAAGGGCGCAGATAGTTGGCATAGAACATTTTATTAAGAGAGAAATGTTCAATATGGCACGTATGTTCAAATGTTCATTTATTGAACATGTGCAGAGTGACACTTACAATGTCACTTTAGCATACATGCCATTTTAATCCGGGAATGTCGTCTTTAAACAATTATTTGCCTCACAAAATTGTTAATATTTACAAGAAAAAATTCATCAAGATGCAACAATTCTTTGAATGGAACATTGCAAATTTATTTATTGTGTTACCCACACGTAGATACTATAGATTCCGGCCCATTTAGCCCATGATTTTCAATTGTGAGGTTAAAATACATCCACACTTATATATTAGTCCACACACTTAAATCTTTTTGATGTAGGATAATGCATCTCTTAAAATATTTCACACAAACCATCAACAATTGCACCCTAATTCTCAATCAATAACAGCACCGTTCTACAGCATTGCTCTAGAGATGGACGGTCAGGATTTGGTGTTGGAAGTTGGTAGGTATGGTGAAAAAGGGAGAAGACAGTCGGCATATAGAAGCCTAGACGCCTTCCACGTGTCCCCTTCCTAGTGGAGAGACACCCCGGCTCATTCCCACTCTCTTTACTTTCTCGGCGTCCTTCCCTCCGTTTGACTGTGCCTTTCCAGCTCCCCCGCTTGCGTTCGCCGCAAGCCCCAGGCGCCTGCACAACAGGAGTCGAGCGGTGCGGGCGAGTGAGCTGTCTTAATGCGCCACGTCGGTTCCGGAAGCGTGACCGGATTGGCCAGGCGGATGCTGGAACTGGAGCACGCAGAAACTACGGGCTGTGTGGGGGCAAACCAAGCCTCAGCTTTGATAGATGGGCTGGATTTGTAGGCCCGGCCAGCATGAAAGGAATTTGAAAGCCCTTTCTCCCTCTGCGTGCTTGTGTGTGTGTGCATGGCCGAAGACGCAATCATCCTAATGAAATGCAACTAGGTGAAATTTAAGAGTAAAATATCCATTTTGAATTTTGTTTTATGTAAAATTGCAAGTTAAATGTGAATTACTAACTCAGCACTAGACCTATCAAAATGGGTTGTAAATCCATTTCTTAACTCATATTTGATGAGTTATGTTATTATGTAAATTAGTTATATTTTGTAAATGGGTTATAATGAGTTTAAAATGGTAAAACACAAAATAATATGGATGTCAAATGAATTCACAACTTACTTAAATTTAACTCATTTTTATGACTCTCTCTCGCCCTTACTCAATCTCATACTCGTTCGTTCCTTGCTCTTATATTAATTTAGATATGAGCTTTGCTAGATTGAGATGAATATATAAGTATTTTAGTAATATTTGTTGGGTTGGGCAGGGTATGAGCTGAATTAGATATGAGTACTAAATTTGTGTTGTATGTAAATGGGTCAATTTGGATTGAACCATTTTTTACTTGAACCACTTATTTAATAGGTCTACTTAGCACTCATAGCTTCTTATGCTGTCTTCCGATTAAGTAAGAGTCATGGACTTGTCCGAGACATCTCTAGACTGACAGACCAGAAGTTTCGCTAGAGCAAGGCCCAGCTTCAAGATAGATCTGGGCCCATGAATGAATGTGCGATTGAGAAACCTCTTTATCTCGCTGAGATTGAATTCCATCTTCTTCGATAATTCTTCAAGAAAGTTATGCTAACCCCGTAGCAAAAGCAACGGTCTCTCCTCCCCCACCCCCTCCCCCTCCCCCTTCCCTGGAAAAAAGAAGAAGAGAAAATCTGGGCGAAGGCAAGGCATTGTGGCTCTCGTGTTTGAACAAGGGCGGCCCTTGCTAGATTTGAGCATGATGTAGGAGTTGAGTTTTTGGGCATTGGTGTGACATTAGACTTGAGTTGTCGACAGAGCAATTAATGAGCACAACTGCGAATAGATTAACAAATGCAAATAAGTGTTATGTGACGAATGATGTTGTTAATGAAGAGTGGCTAACTAAGATAGTTATCAATATAAGATGGATGAGTGGTTGATTGCACTTTAGCAAAGTAACGAAGGCCGCAAAGGAATACGTGAATAAGAGCGAACTTGAAACTTGAAAGATACCTCGGAGAGCATAACCGCTTGCGGATAAAAACATGCAGTTGAAGACAATTAGTGTGAAGCCTAGAATCCCAGGAGCAATTAGAGATTGTAATTCGAAAAATAACCACACGTCGACGGTCATATTGTGTGCAAGGCTATATAAAATCAGAGTGAATCAGTTGTAAATGATCCGTAATACAAAAAGGGAAAAAAATCCAGTCTGAATCACCACGGAACCGATTCATCTAAAAAACCAAAGAACCATACTTTAGTGAGAGGTATTTCGTCAATGATCCAACTTTGGCCAATCGGAAGTACAAGAATTAAATGCATTTCAATCTCAAGTAAAGGATCGAAAGTAAGTTTTTCCGTAGCATTTTTGTCTTCGATGAATTCTCTGTGATAATTTGATAATTTGCGATATTGGGCGTCTTTCCGATTTGCCTTACATCGGGAGAAAATCGTTGTCAGTTCTTGAGCTTTTTTAATTATTTGTGCAAATTTTCATTTGAAGCTATATAAACTGAACACGACTCGATTAGTAATGATTGTTCACATAGCTTGCCTACTTATATAGGCAAATCTAGTTCGACCAAAAAAAAATATATAGGCAAATCTAGGTTTACCCAAAAAGATTTCTTTTTATGTTTTAGCTATGAATTTTGCTTTTTAAATCTTCCTTATGCATGTCGTGATAGGCCGATTGCTTGGGCACGAATTACTCTTCCACTTGTATTTTTCTTGGTCTTATTGTCGCGATGCACGTATGATTATGAATTTATGATGATCGTATTATACTTTTTTTTTATTGTCTAGACTTTCATATTATCTGTATGATACAATTTCAAATTAAGTTATTTTAACATTTCAATAGAATTCATTTTCCATTAATAATCAGAGTTTTGTGAGGGAGATGCACACCATTTGACTCATTAACCAATATTAATTAATTAAAGTCGATTGTGTGAGAAATATATCAACTAAGAGGTAATTTTATATCAATAGTGATCACTGAACGTGACAATGCTATGAAGATTTGCTCACGTTCAATGCTATAAAGATTTGCTCATCTATCGTTTTAATAATTTCGACGGTACCACCTTGAGTCGAATGAATAAGCTTTGTGAGCTCAAGAGGTATCAATGGTTCGGATCAGAGTTTCTCTAAACCCAGCTCGAAACATGGAGGGAATACTTTCGCTGTGACCTGGCCTTGCGTGCAATTCGAACTGACAACACAGTTCTGGTCGGGTTCTTTCTTGCTTTTTTTTAAGTATTCACATTGTTACAAGCTAATACCCTAATTCGAGCTTCCATTATATTCAGTAATAGCTCTTTCCAAGCAAGAGAAGTGCGGTCAAACGGTTCTTTTTTTATTTTTTTCCTTCCAGAATCACAGAAAATACTGCACATTCAAGCTAATACTACTCAACATAAGGTTCACTTGTAATAAGATGACCACCAGACAAGCACACTCAGCAAAGACTTTCTTTCCAAAAGGAGACAATTTAAAAAAAAAAAAAAATGGAATTCCAGGACTTCATCATATGGTGGAATTTGGTATGTGAAGATTTGCAGTTGTAAATAAGGAACGGTTAAATTGGCATTATCCATGTCAGGAGCTTCCATGCACTTACACTCGCAAGATTATTCATCTCAGATTGAAAGCAAATTCCACTACAACGGCTCTCGTGTTCATTCTATTGAGGATTCTTCTGAGAACGCCACTTCAACTCTTGGTGTGGAGAGCAAAGATTCCGTTTTGCTTGCTTTCTGAGTTGCCGAGACAGGAATTGCAAATGTCTCATACTTCTTCCAAGACCTCCTGCACGGTCGTTTGTTCCACAACTCCAGCGCACAATCAGGTAATGCCATCTTAGCATATACTTGTGCAGCTTCTATCCATCTCTGAATAATTCGCCAGTTGGTCTTCTCCCGAGCAAAAGTATTCGTTAGCTGTACACATCTCTGAGACTAGATAGCTTGGCTCCATGCCTGCCATTCAGATTAAACATAAATACTATCGCCCCAGTGTCAAAATACCACTTGAAGCAAATTCATGATGAGTCGTACCTGGAGCTGCATATCCTGTGGTCCACTTGACAGTGAGCAAGATAAATTGATTCGCATGACCTTTACAGAACCTTGACACCAGCCTCGCCAATCCAGAATCACTCGCATGAGTAGTCATTCCATTATCAAGAAGAACATCGCTTGGCTCCCAGTCACAGTGGATTATCATTCAAACAGTGGAAAAACTGTTCACCCCCACGCCGAAAAGTAATTAAGATAAATGTAGAGACATTCTCACTCTAAGCATATCAACATTGGATGTACTGGCTGCGAACATGAACACTGGATAGTTCTCGACAGGATTTTCACCTATCGGATGGGTAAATTTACAGAGAGGAACAAGAAGAGAGTAATCAACCACGCACAGAAATAAGTAGTATAATTTAGACATTTCTGGTGAAGGCCACTGACATATAAAAGTAAGCAATGTTAAAAGACCTACAAGTAGGAAATGAAGACAACAATACATAAAATGCGAAGTTCTCTGTGCATGTGAGATTACACTACAAAAATTACCGTGCATGAGAGAACTTGCTATTAGGTTCCATCTCTCCATGCAACTACCAACTATCTATAACAGAAGCAAGGAATGAGTCTTCAAGAAGACAGTTGTCTGATATTCTGGTCTGGTCCCTGGTCAATTTAGAAAGGTTAAAAAAAAAAAAAGAAGAATAAAGAAAGAAACTCTGGACATGCACCAAGGACTACTAACAGAAACAGAGCACACCCAGAAACATCTTTGGTTTTCTTGCTCAACTAAGGTCACCCTGCAAGTAGGGAATGAAGGAGATGGCGTTACTGAGCCCCTGATACAGCGTTATTAAGCCCCTGATACAAAATATGGAGAAAGTAAATTCACAATAAATATAAGAAATTGGTTTGACCAGTACCAATCTCCAACTTTGTCAATCGTCAAAAGAATCCAATATCAGGTTCAATTCCATGTTTGTAGTTAACAACTCTGCATTAAATTCACAATGAAAATTAGAACTAAAGTATCCATTTTTAAATAGAATGGTGCAAATATTCTATAAAAATAATTTTTCACCTAACTCAAAACTATTGATTTCTTCAAAGTCCTCCTCAATCAAAAGTGAAAGTGGTGCAGATCGTAGCCAATCTTGAGGACATATAAAAGCTTTCATCCACCATACTTGGGTTCAAGAAGCTATGAAACAAGTTAAGGACACAACCTCCTATGCTAAATGCGGCCTCTAATGCTATAGTCAAGATAAGCACAACCTCTACTGCTCTTGTCTGCACAAGGAATCCTTTTAAAGTGATCCCACACGATGGATCTTCTCCTTCTATTTGTGGCACTAAGATCCCTCATCGCAGGCATCTAGCAAAATCTACGACACTTGAAACCTGCCAATTATTATTACAATCAGATAAAATGTCCCAGACCAATTTTCCTCTACAATACAATAATAAAAGCACAGTGCGTTATGGAAGCTGTAGTCTTCTACAGCCTCTTGACAAATAAGTAGAAAAGCTCGCCTAAATGGCAGGATTCTTTGGCATGGAGTCCTGCCTATGAATGTCATATATAACTAGAAAAGCACTATCGAGTGCTGCAACTTTCAGGATAAAAAAACCACTGTAACGAGTGAAATTATGAACTTATGACAAGCACATCTGTACATGCTGAACTATTAACTCTGCATAACTTCTCAAAAACAAGGCCCCTCTCCCATGACTCTCCAGAACTTCTTGGAAACACCAGATACAATTGAAATCACAAAGGGTTCTGTTCTCCAAATTGCTGCCCTACATGATATAGTAGTATTGTGCTACTTATTAGAGGGCACAGAGAGGCTCAAAACTGCTCTACATGCATGAGCAAATAAACACATAAACGTACACGCATGAACAATCCAACCTCAAAATAAAATAACACCAGTTAGCTCACATTGAAACAATTAAAGAACTAGTAAACACCAAGTACAGACACGTTTCCCTGGGCAAGAACCCAAGCATCTGCATGACACAATTCCACCCTATATGTACCGCCGAACTGTTGTGCAAAAATCCAAACAACGCAATTCATCAACACCTTAGAAATGACTCGAACGAGCTCAGAAGGAGAACAAGGAGCGCATGATGCCTGATTCGAAAGTTCATACACAAAAACGGAATACTTTTCTCGACTCCAGCTTCCCTGTAAGATGCAGATAACCTAACACAGCTAAATAAGTCATTAAGCACACTCAAAAGTTCTTAAAACTCTCAATCCTTCCATGCTCAACATTCAATTTGAAAGCAATATAGCAATTAGAAGCGGCTCCCGAAAGCCACCCGAAATTTGTCAGTCAAAAAAACAAATAAGAAAGTTCCTAAAACAAAGAAGCTAAGGAGATCATATTCATCTTTCTCCTCACATAACGCAGAAACTCATCTCTGAGTATCGCCATGCCACCGAGAGATCATGATTTCATGCACCATTTCCTCTGCCAAATGAATATTTGCACAGAACACAACTGATGAACACAACGAGCATTTCGACGTTTACACAAATCCTCCGACATAGCAAATTTAAGGCTCGACAGGCAGAACCCAATTCCACAGAGCCTTGAAGACGCTCTGAACTTATCTCCCGAGAGACGAAATCGCGAGAAAAAAAAGAGAGGAAGAGCGAATCGGAGATCTAACCGAGATGGCGATGTGGGAGACGGATGAACCTGGGAAGGGAGAGCGTAGCGTCTTACGATGCGTTTCGGAAGCAAAGCGTCCGCAATGTCCGATTTTTCGGTTATTGTCCGAACCGGAACGAGACCTGGTCCGAATATCGGTCGGGTTTCGTTTCGGGGTTTGGGTTTATATATATATATATATATATAAAAGTCCACTGATGATAGTGGTCGCCTTTCAGCTTTGACAATCATCGAGGCCGAGAGGAGTTTATTTTACTTTCTATTTTTATTTATAGCTGGAAAACTTAAGTAATAAGATTTAGGCGAGGTGTTACACACACAATACATACATACGTATATATTTATTTATTCTACTGGACTTCTAAACTTCATCCGCGGCCCACCTTATTCTCGACGATTAATCGGGCCACCTTTCTTCTCTGGGAATATATCCGACCATACTCAGCTAAACATCAAGAATCCAAAAAGGCGACGTTGATCTAGTCGGCATGCTCTTTGCTAAGCTTGGTGAGCTTAGCGCCGAGCTTGCCGAGGTGAAGACTGGCCACCTTCTGGTCCAGGTGCTTGGGCAAGGCGTAGACCTTCTTCTCATACTTGCCCGTGTCCCTTTCCATCCAAAGCTCCATCTGCGCCATCGCCTGGTTCGCGAAGGAGCAGGAGGACGTCACCGAGCAAGGGTGGCCGGTGGCGTGACTCAAGTTCACAAGGCGTCCCTCCGCCAACACAATGACGCCCGACTGGGTGTCAGGGAAGACCCACCTGTCCGTCTGGGGATTGAAGGTGATGCGCTTCACTTCCGGGAAGCTCTCGAGACCAGGCATGTCGATCGCCTTATCAAAGGGACCGATGTTGCAGACGATAGCATTGTTCTTCATCTTTCTCATGTGGTCGACCGTGATGATGCCCTTGCTGCCGCCTGCGGCGATGATAAAGATGTCGGCCTCGGAGACAATATCCTCGAGGGTTAGAACCAGGATACCTTCCATGAGAGCTTGGAGAGCGCGGATGGGATTGATTTCGGTCACAATGACACAAGCACCGGCCTTCTTGAGGGCAGCAGCGCCGTCCTTGCCGACGTCCCCGTATCCACAGACCACAGCAACTTTCCCAGCGATCTCGACGTCAACGGCCATCAGTAGACCGTCAGGCCCAGAAGGGCGGCAACCGCACAAGTTTTGAAACTGTTTCATGCAACAGCACTGTGTTCCAAGAAGGGATTAAATGGAGCTACTCGTGACTTTACTCTCAATCATAAAACTGGAATAACTAGATTCTTTATTAGTACCTTGGTCTCGGTGAGAGAGTCGTTGACATTAATAACAGGGAATAAGAGAGTCCCATCAGCCTGCATCCCGTACAACCTCTCGACAGCAGTGGCGGTCGCCTCCGAAACTCCGACGAGTCTCTCCTTCATCTTGCGGTACCTCTTCGGATCGGTCTCCAACCCGTCCCTGATTATGGTCAGCACGATCTGCAACTCCGGGTTGTTGGTAGACGCCGGGTCGGGAAGATTCCCGGTGCTCTCATAGGCCTCCTCTGCCATGATGCCCTCGAGGATGAGCAGGATGGCGTCGCCCCCGTCGCTGACGATGAGGTCGGGGCCGCCGCTGGGGCCCCAGTCGAGGGCCCGCTCGATGCACCACCAGTACTCCTGGGCGGTCTCGCCCTTCCAGGCAAAGACGGCAGCAGAGTCGCGGGCGATGGCAGCCGCGGCGTGGTCCTGGGTGGAGAAGGCGTTGCTTGAACACCAGCGGACCTCGGCACCGAGGGCGGTGAAGGTCTCAATGAGTACAGCGGTCTGGGCGGTCACGTGGAGGTAGCCGGCGATCCTCGCGCTTTTGAGGGGTTGCGAGGGGCCGAACTCGGAGCGGCAGGACATGAGGGCGGCCATTTGGTCCTCCGCGAGCTCGATCTCGAGGCGGCCAAAGTCAGCCTGCGACATGTCCTTGACCTTGTACTCGGGGTCGGTGGCGGTTAGTGGCAACGCCATTCTTTTTCTCCTTCTTCGGGTGTTTGGACGGGGGTCTGAAACAACCTGTGTGTGGGGGAGAGAGAGAGAGTGAGCGAAGGACGAAGGGATCGAGGAGTTTAAATAATTGAGCCGTTCCTACACATCCTCAAGGTGAAACGTTCAGCGCTGAACGTGACAAAGTCACTGCCAATGGAGATGGGAGGAGGAGAGAGATGGATTCGGATTTGAGAATTTCTCCCTTCCCCAATAAAGCGAGAAAGAATTTTCCCTTTATTCTTTATTTTCCTCATTCTTTCTCGCTTTATTAGGGAGTCATTTCGGAATTGTGAACCATTTGGATTTGGAATTTCTCACTTTATAAAGACACTTTGTCACTTCATTAGTGATTATTTTATTCTCCTCATTCTTTCTCGCTTTATTAGTGAATCATTTATTGTGAACCATTTGGATTTGGAATTTCTCACTTTATAAAAACACTTTCTCACTTCATTAGTGAACCATTTCAAGTAGGAATTTCTCACTTTATAAAAACTCTTTACCAATAAAGTGAGAAATTCTCACGTTCAGCATATGTTGAGACTTTCAGCTATGTTCAGCTGAACGTGTCATCTTGGTGTGTGAATATATTGTCTTTAATTAATTATTTGGCCCACAAAGCAAAAATCCTTTATGATAAAACAAAGTCTCAAAATGAAAGCACCAGAGTGCATGATTGATATAATAAGTTCCAGCCTACTTAGCTCATGATTTACAATCATAAAGTTAGAAGATTACCACACTTATATATCGACTCGCACACCCACGTCTTTTTGATGTGGGATAAGGTACCTCTTAATTTGGTGTACATACAAACTGGGAGTAATTGGTTTTGGTCCCACCCAGGAATCGGGATCTGGATCAAGAGGACCGGTTCTTAGTTTCTAGGACTGAGGACTAGACCGACTTGACCGATCCAATGGAACCATCACTTAGCCAAATTTAAAAAAAAAAAAAAAAATACTAGACTTGTTGCTATTTTAGAGTTTAATGCTATTTTTAAGAAATTTGAAAAAAAAAATAAGTCCGGTTTAGTCCTACTCCCCTCCGGAACTGGGATCTAGACAAAAAATCACTGGCTGCATAAGCACTGATGCCCTTAGGAATCGCCTAGAACTAACCGATCCAATTTTTGTCTGACTGGTTTGCGATTCGGTCAGCACGATATGCTCACTCCTAATACAAACTATCAACAATTGCAACGTCATTTTCAACCAATAGCGGCATCGTTCTACGGGCATTGCTCAATACTTTATTGGAGAGAGATGGACGGTCAGGATTTGGTGTTGGAAGTTGGTAGATATGGTGAAAAAGGGAGACAGTTGGCGAAGAAGCTGGACGCTGGAACTGGAGCAGGCATGATGGACGGTCAGGATTTGGATTTGGCTTAAAGCACGGATGATGGGCCGTGCAGAACAAATCAACCCTTAGATTTGATAGATGGGCTGGATTTGTAGGCCCGGCCAGCATGAAAGGCATTTGAAAGCCTTTCTTCCTTGTGTGTTTGTGTGCGCGTGTGGCCGAAGAAGCAATTAGGGGTGAACATGATTTCAAGATAAAATCTAAAACTGAAGAATCATACTGATGGAAACTAGTATGGTTCCAGATTCCAAGGTACAAAGGGTAGGATCCAGGTTCTAAAGATTAGGGAACTTGTTTCGACAAATAAGTTTTTCAGGTTCTAAATAGGTGAAACATGGAAATTGTTTTTGTATTTTTCTTTGTTTATGTATTCGCGCAATCCCGTGGTATTCTGTGGTGTCCGATGATGAGTGTATAATTGGAACCACTAGTCCGAGATTCCATTTTATGATCTAAATTTTTACTTTGTTAATGTTTCATATTTTTTATGTGTCTAAATATAAGTTGAGGTCAGTGAATTGGAGCAGCAAGTGGTGGTCATTAAATGTGATAATTTATTATAATTGGTCAATTAATAATATAGGTAGAACTTGGATAGAACTTGAAACCGATCGTGGAACTTGTGACAAAGTAGGTTCCAAATTCTAAGGTATACATGATAGGTTCTAGGTTCCAATAAATAAGGAATATCTTTTAGCAGGTAGGTGACAATTTGAGAGTGAAATATCCATTTTGAATTTTACTTTATTTAAAATTGCAAGTTAAATGTGAATTAATAACTTAGCACTAGACCTATTCAAATGGGTTGCATACCCATTTCTTAACTCATATTTGATGTGTTGAGTTGTTACATGAGTTAGTTATATTTTGTAAATAGGTTACAAATGAGTTTAGAATAACAAAACTCAAAATAATATGAGTGTTAAATAAGTTCATAACTTACTTAGTCCTAACTCATCTCTATAACTCTCTCTTACTCTCACTCAATCTCATACTCATTTACTTTGTGCTCACACCTTAGTTTGGATTTGAGTTTTCATAAATTGGGATGTATATATAAGTATTTTAATTATATTGGTTGGGTCGGGTATGAGTTTGGTCAGATATGAATCACTAAATTTTTGTTGCATGAAAATGGATCAATTCAAATCAAACCATTTTCGACTCAACATACTCATTTAATAGGTTTACTTAGCACTCATATCTTCTTATTTAGTTTTTGAAACCAATTAAGTAATACTCATGGACTTGTCTCGAGACATCTCCGGATCGACATGTTAGAAGTTTTGCTAGAGCAAGGCCTAGCTTTGACAAAGATTTGAGCTCATGATTGATGGTACATTTGGTTAAGGATTCCCAAGTGGCTTTCAACCTCGAAGGCCCATTGGGGAAATGCTGGATTGTTTGATAATCATTTTGAAATAGTTTTTAAGTGAAAGTTAATATTGGGAAGATTGAAAACCCAATACCAGTATAGGCTTTCAACTCATTTTTTTCTTCCAAAACTACCATTATCCATTCTTAAAATTTATGATTTGGTCATCGTTATTATTTTTTTTAAATGCTAACAAAATCAAATATAATATATATATATATATATATATATATATATATATATTTTTTCTGTAAAAAAGACCAACCCTTTGCCACCTCTTGGGTCGCGCGACCCTCGTCAAAGGTCGCTTGACCTCGGGCAACCTCGACCGACGGCCGCCCGTCGGCGCAGATTTGGCTTGCCGGCGGTCGTAGCCTTTGATCGAACCGGCAAAGGGTTTGGTCTTTTATTTTTAAAAAATTATATATATTTGATTTTTTTAGCATTTATATATATTTGATTTTTTTAGCATTATTGTCAAAATTTATATTTAAAAAGTTACATAAATTATTTTTTTGATTTTAAACAAATAAAAATTAAAAAACTAATACTACTCATCTAAAGGGTTTTTCAAATGTGTTTTCTACCAAACAACATTTTTCTTAAAATTATTTCTCAAATCATAATTTACTAAATAGCCTTTACATTTATCCAAAATCCTTTAAGTTAAATTATTTTGTATTTTCTCAATGGACTTTTAAAATGTTGAATGAAATGCACTCGAAACATGTGATATGAGAAAACTCTTCCTATCTCACCGTGATTGAATTCTGTCTTCTTCACTTATTCTTCACAAATGTTAAGCTAACTCCATACATAAGAATCTCTCTCTCTCTCTCTCTCCGCAATGGGATAATCACGGCACATGACGGATACGACAAGCGAAGGGTCCAGCCACCGTTTGCCGATCGATGACGTTGGGTTTGGAGAGGAAGTCGAAGGCCATCTCTCTCAAGAACTTGATTCGAAGCCCTGAGCGAATGCGTCGCAAGGAAAAAAGAAAAAATAAAGGAAAAGAGAACCATATTCTCGTGAATTGCGAAAATCGTGCTTTTAGTTTCCTCATTCATATTATGTTTTTGCTTCACTTATTTCTTTAGTTAGGTCTCCGTTTTGTTAAACTTGAAGTGCCACCTTTGTTCTATGCACTTTGAATAAAAAGTCATTTTTGATCCTTGTACTATGAAATATGGGGATAATTATCAAAAAAGTCATAATCTATTGTATAGATATCTATTTAGTCTTAAACTTTTCAGTTTAACTAATTTAGTTCTAAAATTTTTAATAATTTACGAATTTAGTTATTTCAGTCAATTTTGATTGGAAATCACTCATTATCCTATGCGGCATGACTTGTATGACCCACTTGTAATTTAAAAAAAAAAATTGAATTTTTTTCTTTCTTCCCTATTATTTGTTTTTCTTTTCTTTAATTGAGTTGCCAATCAAAGCTTGGTAAAGGGCTGCCATGCCCTCATTGGCCATAGTAAGGGCTCGCACCCCCTCACCCAAATTTGGGCCAGGAGAAGGCGTTGTGATCCTCGTGTTTGAGTAAGGGCGGCCCTCACTAGATATGGGCATGACTTAGGAGTTAAGTTGAGTTTTTGGGGATCAGTGTGATGTTGGACTTGAGCTGTCGATGGAGCAATCAATGAGCACAATCACGAATCGACAAGTAAACAATGCAAATCGGTGTTATGTGACCAATGAGGTTATGGATGAAGAGTGGTTGGCTAACGCAATTATCAATATAAGATGATGAGCGGTCGATTACACTTTAGCAACGTAATGAATATTGCGACGGAATATTTGAATAAGAGCGAACTCGAAAGATATATCGGAGAGTATAACCGCTTGCGAATAACAACATGTAATTTTTTTTTGGTCAAAGAACATGCAATTGAAGACAATTAGTGTGAAGTCTAAAATCAGTCTAAAATCACGGGAAGAGTTAGAGTTTGTAATTCAAAAAATAACCGCATGCCGACGGTTATATTTGTACAAGGAAATATAAGATTAGAGTGGATTAGTTGTAATTTATAAAGGATCCGCAATTTAAAAAAAAAAAAAAAAAGCATGTCCAATTTCTCAATTTGAATATGTTAATCAATATATCATCCTTCATTCTTTAGGTGTATCTTTAGTTTTACGTTAGTGATCTTGTTGCGCAATTCGTTTCCGGTCCGAATGACCATGGGACCCGGTTCATCTAAAAAACCAAAGATAAAACCTTCAATGAGAGGTATATCGTCGACGATCTAGTTTTGCTGAATCAGAACTACAGGAATTAAAATAATTTCAATCTCTAGTAAAAGACCGAACGGAAGTTTTTCCGTTGCGTCATTGTCTTCGATAAATCCTCTGTGGTAGTTTGATAATTTGCGAGATTGGGCGGTTTTCTGGTTTGCCTTACATGGGGAGAAAATCGTTGTCAGTTATTGAGCTTTTGCAATTGTTTTTGCAAATTTTCATTTGTTGACACCTAATTTAGATTCAATTTTTAAAAAATAAAAGATTAGAGGGAAAT
Organism: Eucalyptus sideroxylon; assembly: GCA_014182405.2. Taxonomy (NCBI): domain Eukaryota; kingdom Viridiplantae; phylum Streptophyta; class Magnoliopsida; order Myrtales; family Myrtaceae; genus Eucalyptus; species Eucalyptus sideroxylon. Next base: position 59,804,655 of record CM024555.2, on the reverse strand, counting down.
TTTGAAAAGAAAATTTGAATTCAAAATAATTCAACAGCCGGATTTTGGAGCCATTTCTTTGTTGGAGAAGTTGAGCGAAAATCTCCACCGGCGAGAGGTTGAGCAAAAATCTCCACCGGCGAAACAAACTCGAATTTTCGCTCTATAAATAAAGGGCGAGATTTCGGTTCATGGGGGGGCTTCTCTTGGTAAAAAAAAAAAAAAAAAAAAGCGAAAAGTGAAAGAGGAGAGGAAGTCATCCGTGGAGGAGAAACAGTAGAAAAGAAGAGAAAAGTAAAAGCTTCCTGCAGAAAGTACACAGGAAAGAGAAAGGTGAGAGTGACGTGAGAGAGAAGAGTGTGCAGCAAAAAAAAAAATAAAAAAGAAAAAGGAAAAAGAGGGCACTGTTCATCGTCTCCTTCGTGCAGCCATCGCCGCGATTCTCAGCACCCGCAAGCCTCCCTCGCCACGCGAACACCGCCTCACCCCGCACGCCGACGCCGCCTGGAAGCCGAGGCCAGCCGTGACCGCCTCGCTTGAAGCCCCACCGGTGTCCGTCCGAGCTCCCATTCGTGCGGCGCCTACCCACGATCCCGACGAGTTGTTGCCGCCCAACGCATCCCCAGCCTCGCCTGAATCGCATCCACCTGCCACGACGCCCCGAGCCCGACCGTTGCAGCAAACCTCCTCCTGCCGGCGAGCTCTGTACCGGTGACCTGCAACCGCTCGAGTGCTGCACGCCTCCATCGCCGTTTTGTTGGTCTTCCCCGAAGCTTGCCGCGACTCCTCTGCTCGTACCGCCGCTCGACTCCACCAGCATTTGCCGCCGGAACTCCACAGCAGCGAGCACCGTGCCACCGCACCAGCACCTCTGCCCAGTCGCCGTTGTTGCTCTGCTTGCTGAAGCTACGCCGCTCCTGACCGCAGCAACCCGAACCAGATCCGCACTGTTTGTGCCCGCCGCTGCAGCGCCCAGACCTCCCGCGGTGCTGCTCGACCCTCTGCCCGACGCTTCCCCCTTGCCATCGCTGAGCTCCTCCTCGCCGCCCGAGCCGCCAGCCAGCACCGGACTGACGCCGCGGACTCCCGCCACACACCCGTGGGACACCATCGCTGCAACGCCTCGAGCTCTTGCCGCTGCCGTTCCTGATCCGAGCCTGCTGTTGTGCCCACAACCCACCTGCTGCCTCCCCTGTTTCATTGCAGGTCAAGTTGCTACCCGCGACGCCGGAGCTCGAAGCCCGCCGCTCCGACCTCGCCGCGCCATCGCACCGCCTCCGCTTGCGATCCGCTTCCCCGTCAACGCCTCTGTCTTCTTTGGAGCCTTAGGTGGTTTATTTATTTTTATTTATTTATTTGTTTATATTTTAAGTCCTGTTATTATTATTTAAGTTAGATCATGGTATATTGATGTTAATTATTTGTATTGTTTAGACATTATCCTTAAGGCTTTATCCAAGATTTTTGTAATAATTAGTTTGATCCGAGAGACATCGGATCATTCTTTTAATTACATTAATTTTGGGCTTCTTGGTAAAATTTTAATTGTTAAATCATAATAATTATTTAATTTGGTCCATAAGACTTCGGACTAGATTATTTAATTATTTTGAGTTGTTGTGATGATTAGGGTTAAAATAATTGTTAATTTAACCTGTGAGACGACAGGTTATTTTTTCAATTATTTTGATCCTTTGTTTAGTGGCTATATTAATTGTTTAGATTTAACCCTAATTTAATAATTATTCAACCTAAAAAAAAAAAAAAAAAAAAAAAAAAAAAAAAAAATCAAAACATTTAAAAATTGCATAAGCATATAGGACATTAGGGTTTAATATAATAGACACGTAGTTTAATTAATCAAATTTTTAGGATTATATTTCTAGGATTGCATTTTTAGATAATATTTTTAGGACTGCATTTTTAGATATTTTAAAAGAAATAAGTTAGGATTAGACTTAAATAGCCTTTTTTAGAGTCTTAGATATAATTAGCACATTTTCATATTCTCATTTTTTTTTTAAAAATAAAAAAATAGTTTTATAAGACAGAATAGGGTTTAAGTCAAATTAATCCCAAAAATGGATTAGAAAATTACTTTAGATAGCTCGATTAAGGTTTTTATTATTTTTAAATTTCAATAAAAAACAATACAAAAAATACAAAAAATCTAGGTGCATGTTAATTAGTTGCATAATATGATCATTTAATTATAATTTATTAGTAAAGTTAGGTCATAAGGTGCATAATACCTAGTTTGCATAATAGACCCATTTAATTAGAATTTCCACATTAATAAGATTAAGTCATTTAGTGTTAAAATGCATTTTATAAAAGAATTCTAATTTTTAAGAAAATCCAAAAAAAATGAGTGCTTGCTTTATGTGATGCAATTTATTTACTTGAATATTTTAAATAATGGATGAGCACTCGTGTGGTCACCACATTTGCATGATAGTAACTTAGGTTAAAATAAATCAGCTGCTTGCAAAAACATTTTTAAAAAAATTAAGAAGAAATGGTACCGAAAGGGCATTAGAAAATTCTAGTGTAACCAAGTCCCCGTACCCCTAGTCTCTGGTTCGTAGGAGTAAAATAAATCTCCCTTTATTTTACTTAGGTGTCTAATCGACCTACCATAAACCGATTAGTGGCGACTCCTAATTAATAACATCTTGCATGTTAAATATTTGAATCTTAAGTCGCGAATTGGTATGGGCTTGGGAGAGCCTGAGCTAAGTCTAAAAGCTTAGTAGTCCATTAACCTAGTTTTAGGTGGTGAACCTGCGAAAAAATTAGGTCGCGACAGCTTGGCGACTCCGCTGGGGACTTGTGTTAAAACACTTAGTGGACTTAGGCCAGTTTTTCTTATTAAAAATATTTTTGTTTGGCAGCGAGGATCCCAGGTATGTCCCTAACATTCCTAAGGTGTTAAATGTTCTTGCAGATGGGAGGTATAAGGGGAGTAGTCTTTGTTAACCCCTGTCTTGCAGGTTGGAGTAAGAATGAATGTTTGAATTAAAATTATAGAAGTATTGTTTGTATTTAAATTGTTGTGCATGTTTTATTGTTTTTAGCACTACACTATTGCATACACAACCTGCTGCCGGACCTGGGCTGCGATAGGATTCCTAGGATGGTGTTGAGAAGGATACTTCCTTTAAAGCGAGACTGCTATATAAAGGTTGACCTTCTCTTCCCCGAAAGTTCTTCATGGTGTCAAATGTGTTTGTCCATATCCGCGAGACTGCGTGATTATTGGACATTCCATTCGACCGAGCCGGAGTTAGGGGACCGACACGTTAATGCGAGACCGCAACGGTCGAGATCATCCTCTTAACTCCACTTTGTTAAGCCGCTTAGACAGAAATCGTGCCTCACTTTTCATGTGTGTGTGATTGTCATCTATTTTCAGTGAAAGTAAGTTGTTTAAATTATTTGCAATTTATTTACTTTATTGTAATTTTGTCGGTCCATGACAATTAGGTTTCGTCGTCAGTCTTATTTTATATGCAATGGGGAAAACCGACGTACAATTCATTTCCACTCCCAAAAAAGAGCTCAAGAAATGGTTGGATCAATTGGATCAAGATGGTCAGAAATATGTGAAAGCCAGGATCGCCCGACTTCTCCCGCTGTTAGAGTTCAACATCCATTCCAGTGTTATACAAGCGTTGCCTCACTTTTGGTGTCCACAGACTTCCACCTTTGTGTTTGGTGAGTTCGAATTGACTCCAACGCTCGAAGAATATAGTATTGCCATTGGAATGCCCCTGGACAAGGAACTTGTTAGGCCGCCTATCGGTATAGATTCTATCTCTGAATTATCTCAATTTTTAAAAATCGAAGCCGAAAGGGTAAGGAAAGTCGTCAAAGCTAACTGTTTTGCATGTCCATTTTCATTCTTAGAAAAATGTTTTGCAGACCAACCAATGATTTCAAAAGCTAGGATTTTCATATTAGCATTTTTGGGCTAATCGTTTTTCCATATCGAAAAAATGCAATTAATCCTGCAATTTCATGGGTGGTTAATCGGGTTTGTGACGGGCTAAATTATGTGAATATGATTTTAGCTGAAACATTTTTGTCATTAACCCGTTTCAAACAAAATGAGGAAAGGACAATGCGTGCCCTCCCTGAACTTTTACAAATATGGTTTTTCTCCCACATAAGAGGGTTTGGGCATCTTATAAAACAATTCAGGATAGACGATTCTCGGCATCCCATACAAAAATTTGCGGTTCTAGAACGTTTTTCCCCACATAAACAATATGCCCGTTGGATTAATTTTTGAAAAAACCTAATCCTAAGGCATTCTTATGGCATACTAAATGGCTCCACATTGAAGAAGCTCGCTTTTCGCACAAACATGATGGACCAATCCCGCTGCTTTGGGCCTTTCCGGTGCTACTTCCTATTATCCACATAGAGTGGCCCGTCGGTACAAAGCTCTTCAAGAAATTCCTCCACCTCTCGGGACAGATTTGTTCCAAGTTCGTTTCATTCGAAAGGATTATGACTACTTCAATGAGATCCAGGAGATCATTACTACATGGAGCAAATGTTATCCAGAGAAGATTTTGGTGCCCATGAGACTGAAGGGTGAGGAGGAGATTCACCATGCATCGGCATTCTACATCCACCAACACCAGATTCCGCTGCTTTGCGTCCAGTAGTCCCCGATGTGACCGAGAAGCCTACCCAACGAGCACAAATTGAGCATCTTAAGCGGAAAGTGGAAATGCTCGAAGCTGAAAATAACAAGTTTCGCAAGGCGTTGGGTTCCCGAAAGCATATAAAATGAGATATTTTGTTCAATGTCTATGAACTTTTATTTCAGTTCAGTGTTTTCAGTTTTTAGTTTGATGTTTAGGGACTTGAATTTCAATTCTTAGTTTAATGTTAGGAAGTTTGGTTCAATGTTTAAAATAAATCTTGAATAAAATCAAGCGATTAGATCATTGTCATGGACCAATCTCATTTATTATAATACTCACTGTATTTTTTTACTTAGGTATCAGCACGGCTCATCCAAGATCACCAATCCGTACTCGTTCTAGGGCAACAATGGCTGATAACACCGAACAAGTGCGTGTTGCCGAACAAGCTCGTATCGCCACCCTCGAAACGGAAATGAAGCAAGTCTTGAATGTTCTTGAGCAGCTTTCTAAGCAAATTGATTCTCTTCAAGCAAACACTTTGCTCCACCAGCTCCACAAGTCGAAGTGGTGTTACCACAACATCCTCCGTGGTTGATCCAAAAGATAAAGGCAAGAATACAACCGCAGTTGGGCCATCAAGCTCTAAGGATGTCCCAAGGGAGAAAATTACTGACGTGCCTCAAATTGTTGTTGATGATGAGGTACAAGTGATACACTCAGCTGTACTGAAGACAGAACAAGAAAAACGCATGGCAAAGATCGAGGAGAAACTCAAGCAGCTGCAGGGTTCGTTTACCCAAGACCCAACTGATCTGTCTCATTATGCAAAGGTCAAGATGCCGAAGAAGTTTAAAATGCCAGACTTTGAAAAGTATGATGGCACCTCTTGCCCAAAGATCCATTTGCAGACGTATGTGGTCAGGATGACCCAATATGTCGATAACATCCCCTTGATGATTCAACAATTTCAAGCAAGCCTGACGGGACCAGCACTACAATGGTACATCATGAAGAAAATTAATCTGCTGGAGACTTGGGAGGATTTGACCGATGCCTTCTTTAAGCAATATAAGTATAATATTGATGTCATCCCATCTCGAGAAGATTTACTTCGCACTGAGAAAAAGAGGACGGAATCTTTCAAGGCATATGTCACGAGACGGAGGACCGTAGCCGCTCAGATAACTCCAAAGCCAATAGAGAAGGAGCTGATGGATTTGTTCATGAAGACACTCCCGCCCGAGTATCGAAATCGAATCTTTGGGATCGATCGCCGAGTCATTCAATCGGCTAATCCCCGTTGGCGAGCGAATTGAAGTAGCATTGCGTGACGGATGGGCATCTGATCAAACCAGCTCATATGGGAGAGTCTCAACCAAGAAGGATAAGGAACTTGTAGCAAATGTTAATGCAACTTATGTGCAACCACCTCGCCCTATCCCGAACACCCATCAAGGAGGAGCACGACCATTCTTTGGCCAGCAAAAAAACTTTTCCAGGCGTCAATTTACGCCTCTTCCTAAGCCATTGTCAAAGATCTTGCCAACCCTTCAAAAGAAAGGATTACTCGCTAAGGAGCCTAAGCGATCTAATCCCGAACGTTTCCCCAACTATGATCCGTCCAAGACATGTGCTTATCATATGGGAGAGGTAGGGCATTCTGTTGACGATTGCTATACGCTGCAACATAAAATCCAAAATCTTTTGGATGCTAAGGTGGTCTCATTCCGCGATGCACAGCCGAACATCCAGAATAACCCACTCCCGACCACCCGGAAAGTTGTGAATGCCATTTTCAGTTTTGATGCCGAGCCTACCATGTTTCAGATGATGCATAAGGAAGCGAAGTGATGGACACCCAGGGCAACCAAGTGGCAAATTCGATTACTATGTAAAGTATTTAGCTCCTTCCAGCTCCTACTTCAACCCACGGGATATCATCCCAGATGGATGGGGTGGCATAGATGATCCCGCACCTCCAAAGATTGAGAGCTCGAGATGACACACTTGAAGGAATGGCTGAATTGTTCATCGATGAAGCTCGAGAGTAGGACACTCCTCTGCGCAGGAGTCTTTATTGCTTTTCGTATTTACATTTTCAATTCTAGGATTTCCCTCATTTCAGTAATGTAATTTGTTTTTCATCCAATAAAATGCATGGAGATTTTTCATGTTTTAAGGGCATGTTGAAGTATACCAAACTAGCCCCGTGATGAAATCCTACCAAAAGAAAACGGCAAGGAGCTAATTAAGAAAGGTGGGCTTCTTCATGTTCCCTTGAAAAAAATTTCAAAATAAAATAATTTTCCAGCATGCATCTAATTTACCTTATTTGTTTCATTTAATTATTTGCTTTATGTTTCAGGTGCAGCTCTGCGCACATTTAAGGAATCTCTATGAGCTTCCTTGCAAAGAGGGGCAAGACACAGACACTTAACAGCTTTCACTTCATGATTTGATAGAGCATGGCATTTTTATCATTTCAGAATGTTTTCACATGATGTGCAATTCACCAATTCCACTTGAAATTTATCAAAATGGATAATTCAGTAAAGGATGTTGAATTACTTGAACATGTTAAATGGTGCTAAATGAGGTGTGAAAGGCAAGCCTAAATCCCATACACAGTCCCCTGTCTATACATTGTGAGGTGAGTATAGAAACATTTTGTGTTTCAAGATAAAGAGTTTTCTTGCAAGAAGTACGGCAGCTGAAATGACGAGAGGCGGTTCATTTGTCTGTCCCAAACACTACAGATAATCCATTGCTTAACCCTTTTGAGCCCAAATACTTGAAGAATTTCTTTCATATTACCCCTGTCAAGAACCACCCCACATCGGGGCAAATGGAGGTAAGTTGACATTAAAGGAGAGTGAAATGGATAGAAATTTTCTTGCTCTCACTTGCATCAATCTTCAAGTCATGCTATTACATTAAATTCATGTGGTAATTTAAGTGCCTTAGGATGACGAAGAGCGTTTCTTTCACTATCCTACACACTTATATCATTTGCATAGCCCACTTGAGCCTACAAATTTCATTTCTTTAAACCCAGTTGGTGATCATCCCCCACACTGGGGCAAGGCAAGAAATAGATGAAGACCTTTGAAGGTTCGAGTGTCATTTAAAATATACTTGACACACGCATTGTGCTCAAGAACTCAAATCAAAATAGAACTAAGGGGCATGAAAAAGCAGTGTGCCTGGTAAAAGCAAGGCCAATGCCCATGAAAAGGAAAGAGAAATGACCGATAAATTGGGGGCATATAAAAAGCGGTGTGCCTGATCGATGCCCATCATCAAAGAAAATGATTTTGAGAAAAGATCTCCAGTTGAATAATTATTGGCATCAGTGATAAACTCTTGAGCCAATAAAAAAAAAAAAAAAAATTCGTCAAGAAGACGATCCATGGCGAAGAAAACTGGTGGTAAGGTCCAGATGATCACCAACTCTCACCCTTTACACACATCTTTGAGCCTAACGATCATTTCGTTTCTCAAACCCAATAACCAAGCCTGTGTTACGTCCCTTACAAAGTCTCTTCAGATTAGGGCACTTGAATTAACATAGGAATTCATATGTTTTAAGCATTGCTCGAAGAAGTGCGAGCAAGATTATTTCTTTCTCATTTTGCAGGGTTCTTGACTTGTAAACCCGGAGATGATTACAGAATGGTTCTTTCAATAGCCTTGACTCAAAGAGTCCCTTTTGCTAAGCCATTGACCAGACCCACATTACAAACCTTGTCAAAGACCTCTCAGATTGGTAAGGTTGTACTGCTTGCAAGAAAATTCAAACTCTTGTCGACAAGATGATGATAAGATTGAGTGATATATTCCCGCATCAATGGTCGGGACAAATAACCCCTCCTAAATGAGAATGAGTGAAAAAGTCTTTCACACCAAAAGTGTCTCGTTTAGCATGTTCAAGAAAATTCACAGCTTAGTGAAAGTTGTCTTGATAATTTTTCCTGGTGGAAGTTTGAAAAGCTATCATGCATGGACATTCGATGAATAAAATGAATTTTTCCTCAGAGACCAAAAAAAAAATTGTCTTTGAAACCCTGAGTTTGTTCAGTCATCTTGGTGCTTGATGAGAATTCCAAGTACCCATTTAGTAAAATATTTGCAAATGTCTAGTGTGAACCCTAGATATTTGAACCCTTAAACGCTTGATGTGATACCAAGTGTTTGTCCTTCTAAAACGTTTGATGTGATTTCCAGATGTTTAGTAAATGTTTTCAAATGTCCAGCATGAATTCTAGGATTTGAACATTTAAATGCTTGATGTGACTTCCAAGTATTTGTCTTTTCGAGCGTCGATGTGATTTCCGGATGTTTAGAATTTTTAAGTACTTGATGCAATTTCCAGGTGCTTGGGATTTGATGAGAGTCCTAAATCCCCCAAAGATTTTTTTCTTGATTCAGTTTGATTTAGGCGACCGTAGAATGGTACGGGTCCTAAACAACATTTATTGCTCTAACAGGCGACCGTAGAATGGTACGGGTCTGAAAAGCAGTTTCCCCATTCAGGCGACCGTAGAATGGTACGGGTCCTGAAAAATCAATATTCCGTCAAGACGACCGTAGAATGGTACGGGTCTTTGACAACACCTATTCCCTATTTAGGCGACCGTAGAATGGTACGGGTCCTAGAAAGTGAATCTCGTTTAGGCGACCGTAGAATGGTACGAGTCCTAGACAAAACCTATTTTCCTATTTAGGCGACCGTAGAATGGTACGGGTCCTAGACACAACCAAACACCAAACTTTGTCATACCGGGCGACCGTAGAATGGTACGAGTCCTAGGAAAGCAGTTTCTTTGTAAAGTTATGTTACTATTTTAGGCGACCGTAGAATGGTACGGGTCCCTGGACATGTAACACTAAGCGCCTAGAACTACTCTATCCTTCTTGAAGGTGAGTTATTCAGTGCTTGGGATCGATGAGAGTTCCAAATCTCTAAAGACTTTGAACCTTTCAATTATCTCGAAGAGATTTCCAGATGTTTGTAGGTCTCATAGGCATCATTTCGCACCTAATAATACTTTTCGAATCTCCAGATAAGTATGACAGGTACGTGTTCTTCTTTGCATTTTGCATTTCATTAAGCATGGAGACATAGAAATATATGCTCTCGATAAAATCATTGCATTTACATTGCATTTACATTGCATTATTGCATGACCTTGCATTTCAAAAAGAATTAAATTTATTTGAAAAAGAGGTCATTAACATTTGCATGTTCATTCCATATTCATTTTGCATTTATTTTGCATTTGCATTTCATTGAGCATAGACACATTAAAATATATGTTCTTGACCAAATCATTGCATTTACATGGCATTCTTTATTGCATGACATTGCATTTATTTGAATCCATTTCTTTTAAAAAAAATTCATTACAATTAACATTTGCATATGCATTTCATATTCATTTTGCATTCATTTTTCATGGTCTAAATTTAGGTGTCATTCATCTTTGAAGGAAACCTCTACGAGCTTCCCTTCAAAGAGGGGCAGCTGTTGACACCTAATTTAGATTCAATTTTTAAAAATAAAAGATTAGAGGGAAATTTTGAAAAGAAAATTTGAATTCAAAATAATTCAACAGCGGATTTTGGAGCCATTTCTTTGTTGGAGAAGTTGAGCGAAAATCTCCACCGGCGAGAGGTTGAGCAAAAATCTCCACCGGCGAAACAAACTCGAATTTTCGCTCTATAAATAAAGGGCGAGATTTCGGTTCATGGGGGGGGCTTCTCTTGGTAAAAAAAAAAAAGCGAAAAGTGAAAGAGGAGAGGAAGTCATCCGTGGAGGAGAAACAGTAGAAAAGAAGAGAAAAGTAAAAGCTTCCTGCAGAAAGTACACAGGAAAGAGAAAGGTGAGAGTGACGTGAGAGAGAAGAGTGTGCAGCAAAAAAAAAAAAAAAAAAAAGGAAAAAGAGGGCACTGTTCATCGTCTCCTTCGTGCAGCCATCGCCGCGATTCTCAGCACCCGCAAGCCTCCCTCGCCACGCGAACACCGCCTCACCCCGCACGCCGACGCCGCCTGGAAGCCGAGGCCAGCCGTGACCGCCTCGCTTGAAGCCCCACCGGTGTCCGTCCGAGCTCCCATTCGTGCGGCGCCTACCCACGATCCCGACGAGTTGTTGCCGCCCAACGCATCCCCAGCCTCGCCTGAATCGCATCCACCGCCACGACGCCCCGAGCCCGACCGTTGCAGCAAACCTCCTCCCCGCCGGCGAGCTGTACCGGTGACCCGCAACCGCTCGAGTGCTGCACGCCTCCATCGCCGTTTTGTTGGTCTTCCCGAAGCTTGCCGCGACTCCTCCGCTCGTACCGCCGCTCGACTCCACCAGCATTTGCCGCCGGAACTCCACAGCAGCGAGCACCGTGCCACCGCACCAGCACCTCGCCGGTCGCCGTTGTTGCTCGCTTGCTGAAGCTACGCCGCTCCCGACCGCAGCAACCCGAACCAGATCCGCACTGTTTGTGCCCGCCGCTGCAGCGCCCAGACCTCCGCGGTGCTGCTCGACCCTCCGCCCGACGCTTCCCCCTTGCCATCGCGAGCTCCTCCTCGCCGCCCGAGCCGCCAGCCAGCACCGGACCGACGCCGCGGACTCCCGCCACACACCCGTGGGACACCATCGCCGCAACGCCTCGAGCTCTTCCGCCGCTGCCGTTCCGATCCGAGCCTGCTGTTGTGCCCACAACCCACCTGCTGCCTCCCCTGTTTCATTGCAGGTCAAGTTGCTACCCGCGACGCCGGAGCTCCGAAGCCCGCCGCTCCTGACCTCGCCGCGCCATCGCACCGCCTCCGCTTGCGATCCGCTTCCCCGTCAACGCCTCTGTCTTCTTTGGAGCCTTAGGTGGTTTATTTATTTTTATTTATTTATTTGTTTATATTTTAAGTCCTGTTATTATTATTTAAGTTAGATCATGGTATATTGATGTTAATTATTTGTATTGTTTAGACATTATCCTTAAGGCTTTATCCAAGATTTTTGTAATAATTAGTTTGATCCGAGAGACATCGGATCATTCTTTTAATTACATTAATTTTGGGCTTCTTGGTAAAATTTTAATTGTTAAATCATAATAATTATTTAATTTGGTCCATAAGACTTCGGACTAGATTATTTAATTATTTTGAGTTGTTGTGATGATTAGGGTTAAAATAATTGTTAATTTAACCTGTGAGACGACAGGTTATTTTTTCAATTATTTTGATCCTTTGTTTAGTGGCTATATTAATTGTTTAGATTTAACCCTAATTTAATAATTATTCAACCTAAAAAAAAAAAACTAAAAAAAGAAACTAAAAAAAATCAAAACATTTAAAAATTGCATAAGCATATAGGACATTAGGGTTTAATATAATAGACACGTAGTTTAATTAATCAAATTTTTAGGATTATATTTCTAGGATTGCATTTTTTAGATAATATTTTTAGGACTGCGTTTTTAGATATTTTAAAAGAAATAAGTTAGGATTAGACTTAAATAGCCTTTTTTAGAGTCTTAGATATAATTAGCACATTTTCATATTCTCATTTTTTTAAAAATAAAAAAATAGTTTTCTAAGACAGAATAGGGTTTAAGTCAAATTAATCCCAAAAATGGATTAGAAAATTACTTTAGATAGCTCGATTAAGGTTTTTTATTATTTTTAAATTTCAATAAAAAACAATACAAAAAATACAAAAAAATCTAGGTGCATGTTAATTAGTTGCATAATATGATCATTTAATTATAATTTATTAGTAAAGTTAGGTCATAAGGTGCATAATACCTAGTTTGCATAATAGACCCATTTAATTAGAATTTCCACATTAATAAGATTAAGTCATTTAGTGTTAAAATGCATTTTATAAAAGAATTCTAATTTTTAAGAAAATCCAAAAAAAATGAGTGCTTGCTTTATTGATGCAATTTATTTACTTGAATATTTTAAATAATGGATGAGCACCCGTGTGGTCACCACATTTGCATGATAGTAACTTAGGTTAAAATAAATCAGCTGCTTGCAAAAACATTTTGAAAAAAAAATTAAGAAGAAATGGTACCGAAAGGGCATTAGAAAATTCTAGTGTAACCAAAGTCCCCGTACCCTAGTCTCTGCGGTTCGTAGGAGTAAAATAAATCTCCCTTTATTTTACTTAGGTGTCTAATCGACCTACCATAAACCGATTAGTGGCGACTCCTAATTAATAACATCTTGCATGTTAAATATTTGAATCTTAAGTCGCGAATTGGTATGGGCTTGGGAGAGCCTGAGCTAAGTCTAAAAGCTTAGTAGTCCATTAACCTAGTTTTAGGTGGTGAACCTGCGAAAAAATTAGGTCGCGACATCATTTTAAGCTATATGAATTGCATGAGTAAAATTAGAATGATTGTTTACATGGTTTACGATAGAAGTACAATGCTAGTGCCAAAACTTGGTATGGAAAGACATTTAAGTGTCAAAAGTTACAAAAAATACACGTAAGTGCTACTTTATTTGAAAAATGAGATATTTAAGTGCCAATTCCAGCGAAGGGTATCCAAAATCCTACGTGGCATTTTTTTAAATAGTATTACTCATCTACGTGACTCACTAGAGAGCTAAGTTAGTAAAGAAAAGCAAAAACGAATCGTTTTTGGCTTACTAGTCATATCAACGTGCAAAATGATGTCGTTTTTGGCTTATCAAGCCACGTATGCGTGTAAAATAACATTGTTTTGCACTTGTCTCACCGGTTTGGCCTGAATCTCTCATTATTAGCACTTAATTGATTTACTTTGCTTCGATTTTGACATTTACGCGTGCATTTTCGAACTGTTTACACTTAAGTATTCTCGTGTCAAGTTTTGACACCTTAGGTGGATACACCTCCATAGTTTTCCTATTTATTTAAGCTAGGTTTACCCAAAAAAGATTTTTTTTTTTTTAAAAGCAAGTCGAGACGGGTTTTCATTAACCTTCCGGTTATGCCTCCACATATTTTGTGTTTTAGCCATGAATTTTGCTTTTTTAAATCTTCCTCATGCATGTCGTGATAGGCTGATTGCTTGGGTACAAACTACTCAGTTTTTCCACTAGTATTTTTCTTGGTCTTATTGTCGCGACGCACGTATCATTATGAATTCAGGATGATAATATTATATTTTTGTTTTATTGTCTAGACTTTCATATTATTTGTGAAATACAATTACAAAATAAGTTTTTTTAAAATATCAATAAAATTCATTTTCCATGAAATAATTAGAGTTTTGAGGGAGATGTGCACCATTTGAATCACAATATTAGTTAAAGTCGGTCGTGTGAGGAATATATGAACTAGAAGACAAATCGCGGAAGGTGCTTATATTATCTATTAATGAGCCGAATGGTGCACATCTCCCTCTCAAAACTCCGATTATTTCATGTAAAATGAATTTTATTGAAAATGATGAAATACATATTTTTAGAAAAAGTCATGAGAACAGCTCCAGGTCCAAGATTCGAGCGCCGAGGTCCCGAGCACATACTCGAGGACTCAAGCTTGGCCACTGGGGATTGGGGCATGTTCGTCGAAGTCCTGAGATCTTGGGCTTGACCTCGAGGACCTTGGCTCATTCGTGGGGTTCTCGGGTGTGGCTGTAGGGTCTTGCTCTTTGTTGCTCCTTGATGCCCACACTCGTGTCCCCAAACCCCGAAAACATATCTTGGGTAGCCAATTCTTGCGTCTCCTAAGGTTGGATTTTGGCCTAAGTTTAAAGTGTGAAAATATGTAATTAGGAAGGCAAATAGGAGTTTGGAAAAACTTGAATTTATGATCTTTTAATTCTAATTCTATGTAAAAATTTTATGGAACCATTGTCAATTTGATCAAAGTTTAAACTATCAAATGAATGCATGATTAATATTTAAATATTTTTACAGTTCACAAGGACATCAATCGCAACAACATCCTGCAGGAGTCAAACATGCGGGCCAAGATCCCCAACTTCGGGAGATCGAAAACACTCCCACCATGCACTTGGGAGCACCCAGGACTACATCGCCCCAGCGTCGCGAACTCGTGCTTGAGTCTGGACCCATCGAAGAGGCCTAGGATGGTGGACGTAGCGTGCGCCATGTGCAAGAGCGACGACATCTTTGATATCTTAGAGATTGATTTTCGGCTGATGCTCAAGTTTTGGCAAGATGGACGAGAGAGAAAAAAAGTGAGATCATGGTCGGATCTACTTGCTTATGTTACGATGTAAATAAATAAATTTGAAGAAATGAGCTCTAAAGAATGTTACTAGATAGTTTTTATTTGAGGTTCTGGTAACATGTATATGCAGAATTAAGGAAATATATTAGAACGGTCTGATTTAATTTGGTTTGTGGTGTATTTCAAATACAAACCATTGCTTTCGGTCCAAAAAATTATTTTAACCAAAGTTAAAGCAAATTGATATTTGCAACTTATTTATTATCAATTTGGTTCGATTTAGAACATTTCTTTTTTTTGTTTTGGAAGTTGTACCTCTCTCTTTTCTCAATAGTCCCAAAATAAAACAATCATGTATTTCGATAATTAATCATAAATTGGAGAATGGATGATGCCTGACCAAACGATTTAAGGAAAATTTGTCAACTAGGAACTTGGTAAAATTAAGCTAACCATAGTTCCACTAAATTAAATTAAAGATCTCTCTATTCTATATTAAGAAATGCCCCTTCTTTTTGCATGGTTTTTTCTATTAATGGTGTTTTTTTTTGGATCCTAAAGACTTTTCATTTAGGGCCTACATGGTTGTGTTTTTTGTTTTTGTTTTTTTTTTATGAACAAAAATTCTATTTTTTTGTTCACGGGAACAAAAAAAGAATAGAAACGTGTTTGTTTGCATTTTTGTTCCAAATTTGTATTTTTTTTCGGGAACACATTTGGAACAGTAAACAAGAAATAAAAAAAAA